>JARQWZ010003826.1:0-138611 GCA_033150135.1 Gobio occitaniae
AGAATTGTATGTGTGTTCACGCTGCTCTTATTCATACAATATTCTTGTGAACTGCTTTGATTGAGGAAAATGTTAATATTATCGCCTCTATTCATCGATTCGAGTCCAAAAAACAGCTAATTAATCTACAAATGCGTAACGTGTTTGACCTCTATTGCACGTAACAATACGGCTTTAGTCAACGTCTATCACATCTAACTATTGCTAATAAAAAGGCTTTATTCAACTTCAATTACTGTTATCTGCCCCCATAGTGCCTTTAAATCAAAGCACTTAACCCCTGCTCCTTCCGACCAACCATTATGATCCTTTCAGTGCCTTATTTTAAGAGGTTAATAATAATCAAGGTTGTAGTAGTTATTAAAAAAAATCTAATTGTTGTAATTGTTCCAACAGCTCTCTGATGCTTTTAATACCTTTAATTGCGGGAGCCTGTGTGTCCGCTACTGCCAATAATTTTGAATGCGGTTATGATTCTGTCAAATAATTTCACTTATTTTCTATTCTGTGCGAGAGCCTGTAATTCAGTATTCAATCATAAATAGAGAAGATTAACGTTCAGATCTTGGAACCCTCTGTGTGAATGTGACCTCACAGACCGCACGGCTCGTATCATTAAATATCATTAGTTGCACAGTTTTTCCTCCCACATCATATTATTTCCATCACAAAAGTTTTGCAAACGAACGCCAAGTTTGTTGGGTGAACGCAAAAGCACTGAAATATATTTTTTACAACCATCTCAGTGTGTTTTGAGAGTTATGGCAGAGGGTGTTCAGGGTTTTATTTCACACTAGGAATATATATCGTTTTCGAATCCATTCAGGCGATCTCCGGGTCTGGCGCTAGCACTTTTAGCATAGCTTAGCATAGATCATTGAATCTGATTAGACCGTTAGCATCTCGCTCAAAAAATGACCAAAGAGTTTCCATATTTTTCCTATTTAAAACTCGACTCTTCTGGAGTTAAATCGTGTACTAAGACCGACGGAAAATGAGAAGTTGTGATTTTCTAGGCCGAAGAGTCTTTTTTTATGAGCGAGATGCTAACGGTCTAATCAGATTCAATGATCTATGCTAAGCTATGCTAAAAGTGCTACCGCCAGACCCGCAGATCGACTGAATGGATTGGAAAACGGTAAAACTCAACTGTTCAACTCTAGAGGAGTCGGAAAATAAGCCTATTTTCACAAATAATGGCGTGTTCCTTTAACTAAAGCTAAAACTATTCATCATTTCAGAAAATTGACACAACGCTGAGATAATATAAATATTACATTTAGAAATGTTGTCTAGGCAACTAACTGAAATAGGTATGTTTAAGTTGAGATATTAAAATGAATAAATCTGAAATAAATACAAACAATAATGCTAAACAGAAATATATATATTTTTTAAAACTAATGAAAGTTGGAAAAGCACAAAATTACTCAAATTTACCCTAAAATAAGTATTAATAAATACACTAATATTGCATAAAACAACATTTGTGCAACATATATGGTTGCTTTATGCAGTTTTTTGTCATTTTGGAGAATTGCAGTTCACTTTAAACGTATAGAAACAATATGCAGCCTGAAAATTCAACTAAATATCTCATTTTGCATGCCGTTGATAAAAAATTGGGTGAGGAATGACAAGAGTAAATGATTGTGAATGAGTAGATGAATGATGTCATCAAACTACGCCTTTGTTTTGAATAGGCGACCTCTAGCGGACGGGGAAAAGTATAACTTTTTAAAAGTTATTAAAATTCTGTCATCATCATTTATGTCATTCAAAATGAATGAGGCAAAATGAGATATTTAGTTTAATGTTCAGGCTGCACATTGTTTCTATACGTTTAAAGGGAACTGCAATGCTCCAAAATGACAAAAAAACAGCATAAAGCAACCCAATAAGTTGTACCAATGTTGTTTTATGCAATATTAGTGTCTATATTAAAGGGATAGGTCACCCAAATATGAAAATTAGCCCATGATTTACTCACCGTCAAGTCATCCGAGGTGTGTGTGACATTCTTTCAGACGAATAAAATATATATTAATATATATAGTTATATATAGTTATATTAAAAAAGTCCAGGCTAATCCAAGCATTAGAATAGCAGTAATAGTTGCTCTGTTTTTGAAGTCAATAAAAAGTGCATCTATCCGTCATATAACTGCTCCAGCGGCTCTGGGGTGTTAATAAAGGCCTTCTGAAGCAAATCGATGCGTTTGTGTAAGAAAAATATCCATATTTCAAACTTTACCAAGTTAAAGTTCCGGCCTCCGCCTTCTGTGTAAAAGTGTTGAATGTTGAAAGTGAAACTCCAGATGTGTGTGTGTCGTCATGACGAGCGGAGCTGAGCGTTAGTCTTTACATCCGCAGGGGAACTTTACACACTTTCTCCAGAAACTGAACAGGGAAGGCGGAGGCCGAAAGTTTACTTGATAAAGTTTTAAATATGGATATTTTTCTTCCACAAACGCGTTGATTCGCTTCAGAAGGCCTTTATTAACACCCCAGAGCCGCTGGAGCAGTTATATGACGGATAGATGCACTTTTATGGACTTCAAAAACAGAGCAACTATTACTGCTATTATAATGCTTGGATTAGCCTGGACTTGTGTAATATAACCGATTGTGTTCGTCTGAAAGAAGAATGTCATACACACCTCGGATGACTTGAGGGTGAGGAAATCATGGCCTAATGTTCATTTTTGAGTGAACTATCCCTTTAAGACTTATTTTAGGGTAAATTTGAGTCATAGAGTCGAGGACCACTGTCATCAAGCAGCGTAAACCTTTCATCCACTCCTTCCTCTGCATTATAATAAAGCAGAAAAAAGAAACATTTTAGGTGTATACCCAACGGTTGGGTTAAAAAAAATAACCCAACCTTTTTTACTGTATACCATTTTCCAGTCATCTAAATGGCAAAGATTTAAGGCCTTTGCACACTGAGTCCGAAATTCGCATGCGAAATTTTCGCACGTCAAAAAATTAATTCGACCTGACGTTATGTCAATCGCGCTTGCACACTGCCTCCGAAACTTTCGTCCGTCAAAAAAAAAATCAGAACAGGTTCGATTTTCTGCGTTTTTCGCATCCGTTTTTCCATCTACAGCTGATGCCCAAACTAAACCTGCTGGCAGTGCTGGGGAATGAATCGCCAGTGCTCTGATACCTACAATTATATATACAAATATTATTGTATCAAAACTACTACAATATCACACAGCTATAATTATAGCACACCAACTCCATGTAAACGGTGTGTGTGTGTGTGTGTGTGTGTGTGTGTGTGTGTGCACGCGGATCCTAGACACACTGCCAGTCTCTGTTCAGGACTGGAGATTGCTGGTCTTCTTTTTAATATGTGGCTCCAGTATCGCTAGCAAAGCATCAAATGGAGCCACTGACATTCAACTTTGAATCGGTCTGGATAATCTGCAACTACTTGATAAGGTGGAAGACGGCACTTTGTGTTGTTTTGCGGTTTTGTTCATAACGCATTCATAAATACGCATCGGACTCAGTGTGCAAGGTCTCTATGCGAGACGAATTTTTCGGATCACGAATACAAAAAACGCATGCGAAAATTTGGACTCCGTGTGCAAAGGCCTTAACCTCAGATTCACCCTAACTAATGTACGGCATATTTAAGCACCACGGGACAGTAAAGTTGTCAGCAGTTGTTCACCCAATTCAAGCAAAAAATCTCCGATCAAACTGAAGTGAGCTGCCAAGTGGGAACTTCACAGAGCCAAAGGCAGAACCAAGAGGAGTGTGTGTAACTGCTACTGTAGCCGTTATCGCACCCGTTTCCTTCCTCTTGCTTGCACATTGCCTATGCGTATTTCCTGCACTGAGTGACGGCTGACAGGGTTATGGGCTGCCAACTCAGAACGTGAATAAATAAGAAGTGCGTGAATCAAAACGAGCTTTGTCTCGCTAAAATGTGTGTGTACATCACAGAAGCTCGGGGGGGTTTGTCTGCGGCGTTACATTCAGATCACATTAACAAAGAAACAAGAGGCAATTCTGTCGCGCCTGTCTTACCAGCAGTTGACTGAGCTCTATGAAATCAAACATTTGGTTTTCGTGAAGTTTAACAAGCTGTTTGGCCATCTCGATGGCCTTCTCCCACATCTGTGGAGAAAGAACAAACAGAACATACATGAGAAAGTGTGTTGATGGCGGTTATTCCTACTTCTTTAAAGGGGCAGTGTTGCAACTTCCAAACCAATATGACTTTCTTCATAATAGATAAAAGTACATGATGTCCATACCATAGATATATATATATGTAGATGCCTCATTAGCGACTGCTATACGTTAGCCGTCCGCCATTTTCGAACAGTCAAAGCCGGTCGTGAACGCGCTTTGTGAATATTCAAATGCATGTATTAATATCTATATCTTTAATACACTTGAAGCATTTGATTTTATAGGATTTAGTTGATCATAAATGGTGCATGCTAAAATATTGGTTAAAGATCTTAACATCATTAATACTATTGATTATCAGAGAACCATACAGACACACAGCTCAGCTTTTAACTCATTATATACAAGTTAATTGCAAAGAAACCACAAACCATCAACCAATCGGCCATCAAAATTAATAAATTATACAAGCTGTAATAAATTAGTAATGTGTTTAATAAACATCAGTATAGCCTGTTTATTCAAACCATGTTTAATCACTAGGTATTTTTGAAAGCTTAAATTCTCACAAATTCTCTTTTTTAACTTTATAAAATTATACATCACATTACTGAATTTTAACCATTTTTAAAAACAGGGAAATGATAAATTAGGAGTCAAAATGATTTACTTATGGAACAGCAGAAATCAAACACAGCACATGAAGAACGCATTAGCTAACACGACTTTAAAAGTAACCGTAGTTAAAACCCTGTAATATTGAGTTAAAACACACCAACAAGGATTAATCTTAAATCTAGATTAAATCAAGGTTTATCTAATAATTCTGTTGCACCAAACTTTAAACCTTGTTTAAAAATAAGCAGGTTTACATTTAAACCATCATTTTGATCCTGGATTTAAGTTTCTGGTGGTCAATAAAGAAGGAAATTGAATATTAGTATTATTGCTGTCAATGGCGAATCCATCATGGCGGCGAAAATTAAATCGTAAATGGAGGTTAATCGCAGGTTAAATTCGAATCCGCGATTTGTTAATCTGGGTTTAAAATTAAGTGGTGCAACACAACTCGCTTTAAAATAAAGCCTAGATCAACAAATCCTAGATTAGCTCTAAACTGAGTTTAAATTAATCCTTGTTGGTGCAACCCACCCATAGGCTATAAAAACCTGTGAAAGGTTATTTCTTCGGGAATTTAAATCGCGCTGGGTTTTACAGAGGCTGCGCAGTTATTTTTTAATGTGAGTGATGACAGCATCTGAAGTGTTGACCATTCTAAAATGGCGGCGCGTCGGCGTGCCTGGAGCGGTTGAATGAGGCATCTACGTATACATCTCTATGGCTCATACCACTTGTGTGCTATATTACGAGTCTTTTGAAGCCAATACAATCATTATGTGTGAATATATTATAATGATTTGTGAAGGATCATGTGACACTGAAGACTGGAGGAATGATGATAAATTCAGCTTTGATCACAGGAATAAATTACACTTTACTATATATTCAAATAGAGAACAGGTTTTTTAAATTGTAATAATATTTCACAATATTACAGTTTTTAATGTATTTTTGATCAACTAAATACAGCTTTGGGGAGCAGAAGAGACTTCTTTAAAAACATTAAAATACCTTAATGTTTCCAAACTTTTGATTGGCTGTTTATGTGCGTAGTTTTTCTTTACAAAATGACTGCCAAATGACTTATCTGCATTGCATAATACAGCCTTTTTAGTCGTTTTTGATCCTTTCGAGAACGTTTTCATCTGTCACCATATCGTGCCGCCCTAATGGAGTGGTCGAATGAGGCATCTACGTATACATATCTATGGTCCATAACACTTGTGTGCTATATTACGAGTCTTTTGAAGCCAATACAATCATTGTGTGTGAGGGACTGAATTATAAAACATGACGCATTGTGACATGAAATCTAGTGCAAAAGTCAACTTGACATCCACTGTCACTGTATGCTCTGCCTGGAGAGAAAAAAAGCATATATTCTTCAAAATGTGGCCTATTGTGCTCATAAAGGAGTAGGGCTGCACGATATTGGAAAAAACGTGTACAATGTTTTGTTTTTTTGGATATATATACACTGAAGACTGGAGTAATGATGATAAATTCAGCTTTGATCACAGCAATAAATTACACTTTACTATATATTCAAATAGAAAACAGTTATTTTAAATTGTAATAATATTTCACAATATTACAGTTTTTACTGTATTTTTGATCAAATAAATGCAGCCTTGGTGAGCAAAAGAGACTTAATGTACCTTAATGTTTCCAAACTTTTGACCGGTTGTGTAAGTGCGTAGTTTTTCTTTACAAAACAACTGCCAAATGACTTATCTGCATTGCATAATTCAGCCTTTTTAGTCGTTTTTTGATCCTTTCGAGAACGTTTTCAAGAAAAGTTTGTTGATGTTTTTTTAATAAAATAGTACTTTTATTCAGCAAGGATGCATTAAATGAATCAAAAGTGAAGGTAAAGACATTCATAATGTTACAAAAGATTTATATTTCAAATAAATACTGTTCTATTGAACTTTCTATTCATTAAATAATCCTGAAAACAAATGTATCACGGTTCCCCTAAAAATGTAAAGCAGTTTTCAACATTGATAATAATCATTAAATGTTTCTTGAGCAGCAAATCCTCATATGAGAATGATTTCTGAAGGAATAAATTACATTTTTACAGAACATTAAAGATGGTGTTAAACAACACAATGAAATTACAGCTCTACTACCCTAAAAGCGGCGTGAATAGCCTGTAAAGGTGGTCAAATGAAAGCATGTTCATTAGATTGAGATGTACATACTCTGCCCTTGTCCAGATTGCACATGATTTCCTGGAAAAGCCTTTCCTTCAGCTCTTGCTGCGTCCAGCCTCGAGCTCCGTCCCGTGGGATCAGGTGGGCCGCACAAGGCTTGTCGGACCACTAGAAAGAGATTTCACAATTCAGTCATGCTAAAATCACACTGATCTGCTAATCACGCATCTTCAACCAGCTCAATACAAGAGCAAAGCGTTCCCAGAGCAGACGTTTAGATGCACGTTAAGCAGAATAATACGCTTTAGGGGAGGATAAACGTTAGGCTTTTGTAAAGGTTTGGAGGATAACAACTGACTTTGATTAGTTTATCAAAGCAGATGATATTTTATGAGTAACTGTGAATGTGTTGAATCTCTTTAAAGGGTTAGTTCACCCAAAAATGTAAAATCTGTAATAAATTAATCACGTCGTTCCCTGTAAGACTTTTGTTCACCTCAGAACACAAATGAGAGAATAATGAAACGACACAAGAGCAGATGTTGGTGCGTGAATGCACACTGGAGATTCATATTTTGTAAATAGAGTGGAAAATTACGTTTGTTCATGCAAACAAAGCACCCGTGGTAACATGGATGACTTTTATGATGTTTTTACTGCCGTTCTGGGCCTTGAAAGTGGTCATTGTGTAGCTGTCAATGGAGGGACAGAAAACTCTATTAAAAATATCTTCATTTGTGTTCTGAAGATGAACGAAAGTCTTACGGCTTTGGAACAACACAAGGAATTAATGACAGAATTTTTATTTTTGGGTGAACTAACCCTTTAATATCATATTTCATATGTATCATTTGTCATCATGACTAGGGTTGGGTACCGAACTCCGTACTTTTAAGTGCACCGACAGAATTACGTCGGTACTGCGAGTACCGATTCACATTAAGGGCGCTTTCACACCTGCCTTGTTAGGTCCGGATTTACGGACTTTTCAGTTTGGTCCGAATGAAAATTACAGATGTGAAACCTCCCCTGACCGCGGGCCGGACCAAACAGAAAAGATGAAAAGAGGTCGTCTCGGTCCAGATCAAACTGAACAAAGGTTCGGTTCGTTTCTAGTGTGAAAGTGTTTTCTGTGTGGTTCAGACTTTCAGAGCATTTACAGGAAGTTCCTGTTTATGTTTAAATATTATAATGTTATTTTTAAACTTCATCTAGGCTACATTGATTATGAAAAGTGAAAAGATGCGCAATATGACAGAAGGTCAGAAATAATTTTGAACGAAATTTTGTATGATTTTGCGTAGAAAGCCTTTCTTTAATGTGAATTTCGTTTTGTGTAAATTGTATCTTAATTTTGATCAATGTTTCATCAGATAATTGCCTGAATTTAATAAATAAGAAGCAAATAGTCTATAGCAGACCATAATCGCGGGAGCGATCACATGCTTTGCACATAAAGCTGGAGCGTCTCAAATAAACCCAAACTCAGCAGATACTCGTCTCACAAACATGAGAAATATGTGAATATAAAGCTTGAAATGTCCACTTTTAAACGTAACGAAAAGAAAATAGTCCAGCAATGCGACTGTTCAATAGTGCATCCATTCATTCACTCTTGTCAAAGAAACGTCCGTTTACAAACCAATCAATGTCCAGATGCCGCCCACATGATGAAGACGAGTGGACACATGGGAAACCAAACCAAAACTAAACGAATGTATAAAATTGATCAAAACATGAACTTCGGTTCGGATCTTGGTGCGGACTCTCAGGTGCGAAAACGCCCTTAATCAATCGGTACCAAATTTCATTACCTGAGAACACATCTGGTGATATAGACGAGTGTCAGTGAACATTAAACCGCAAAAAGACTATTTAAATACGAATGAGTGTCTCTGTGCGAATGAATGCCGTAGACGTGCGGTTTACCTCACACACACTCACTCACAAACGCCTACATTCTTGATTTACCGCACAGAGGACCATGTTTTACTGCCTAATATGATCTCGCTCACTACAGTGTGAACAAGCGTCTCATAGTAGCGCAGAGCGAACGCACAGAGCAGCATTAGAACATCACTTTAACACACTCAAATGTGTGTAATATGATAAAACAGCGCTGCGTTACACACACATACACATGACCAGAAGAAGCGGAAGCGCTTGCGGCAGAATAAAAGCCCCACGAAATCAAGGCGACATCAAAATAAATCCAGCTTTTTCTCGCCCTGCTGTTGTTCTAATGCCCGGAGTGTCCTCCTATCTTTTTCTCAAAAGCAGAAATGTTAAAAAGCGTCCTGATGTGCTGACGGCTCATACACACACACACACACACACACACAGAGTAACGGCCCTAGCTCAGTATTTTGACTGAATAATACGGTTTCTTTTAGTTATGCCTCCTGAACACTTTCCATATATGCCGCACGCCTCACTGTATCATTGCCTGATACTTTTGTATAATTTTCGTAAAGTTTTAGCCTGATCGCCATTCATTATATGGAGGAGCGCGTGCAGGACGCTTTTAACATTTCGGCTTTTGAGGTCCAGAGAAAGGACACGGGGCATTAGAACAACAGCAGAGCGAGTAAAAGATGAGTTTATTTTCATTTCCGGGTGAACTATCCCTTTAACTACATGTACTTTAGTTAGTTAGGGTTTCGTTTAGGTTAATTGTAATTATGCATAATTTACTGCTATTACTATAGTAAGTACATGTAGTAACGTGAAACTACGCAACATTAAAATAAAGTGTTACCAATATTTGTGTACATTTACACATTTTTACATTTGAATCTGAACTAAAACATGCTCTCCCAGAAAAAAAAAATAGGGTTACACTTTATTTAAAGGTGTCACTTTGTACTATATTTAAGTACTGAGTAATATGAATTAACTATATGTACTTACTATAGGGTTAGGGTTTGGTTGAGGGTTAGTTGTATGTAATTATACCCAGTGCGCTGTTATTACTATGGTAAGTACATAATATGGACACTGTAGAATAAAACGTTACCAAAAATATTTAGATATTGGTTGAAAATGTTCTGTTCTTTATTGTTGTTCTATAATTATTAGCATAGTTGTGACCTTCTTCTACCATATGTTCACTTCATACATTGTTATTGTGTATGGTTTTATGGTCATGCTTCGTTTTGCCATTTGAAGAGTCATTAAACTTGCTATTTAGAGAATAACAAGAACTGAAGTTTGTTTTTCTTTAACCTGTTTTTTAAATAATTAAATTCCGTGATAAAAGCTTCAGAAAACTCACGACCTCAAACCATTTTGATCTAAATGTTTATGTTTAAATGATTGCAATTACAAGACAATTTACACAAAAGCAGCATATTAATTTAAAACATTTCATAGATGATTCGACTGAAAAGCAGCTCAGAAAGCTCAAAAATACAATTTGAAATTAACTTTTCAAATGAATTGTTTTAATTCACTTTTATTTAAGTGCATTTTAATAGGTCACTACATATTCTCATACTCTCAACTGTGTTATATCTTGTTTGCGGGAAGAAAATGGTAAATTACAGCTGTATGTAAATGAGAACACCCCATCTGAAAGTTCACTAATTACTCTTTACATAGAAGAGATATCAAGTTCCTTGAAGATGAAATGTTCCAGCAAGTCTCCTTGATCAATTACCAAAGATCCATGCCAATATTAGACATGCCAAGACTTTCTTATCAAAGGTAAGCAACGCTCCGCAACGTTACAAAATAAAACTAAACAAAAATGTTCTGGTCCAAGTTGTGATCAACTAGAGTGTACGTTGAACCAAAGCATTCATTTCTTGACGATTAAAAGTTATAGAGCGCATTGAATCATTCTCTGACTTGAAGGAACACGCCACTCTTTGTGAAAATAGCCTCATTTTCCGACTCCTCTAGAGTTAAACAGTTGAGTTTTACCGATTTCCAATCCATTCAGGCGATCTCCGGGTCTGGCGCTAGCACTTTTAGCATAGCTTAGCATAGATCATTGAATCTGATTAGACCGTTAGCATCTCGCTCATCTCACTCGGTACTACCGAGTACCGATTCACATTAAATCAATCTGTACCAAATTTCGGTACCTAAGAACACATCTGGTGATTATAGACTAATGTTAGTGAATATTAAACTGCAAAAAGACTATTTAAATATGAATATTGCGTGTCTCTGTGCGAATGAATGCCGTAGTCGCACGGTTTACCTCACACACACTCAGAATCGCGCGTAATGGTCGCATGTTTCCATCTCTGCAGTCTCATATGAGGACATGAACACACACACACACATCATCTCCAGAGCCACTGAGAGTCACTTTATGAGCATTTTAACGTTTCATTTGAGAAAAACTACCGTCATAAACACACAGAAACTCAAAGGTCTTCACGGCAACCCGTCAAAATAAAAGTCTGGTTTATCTTGACAAATATATCACTGTTGTACAGTAGAATTGAGATACGTCTCAATTAATAATACTAACACTAATGTAATAATAATTATCAAAACTTTATTTTTTAAGTAATAAATAAAAAATGTTCTTCATGTTTTAATTTTAACTGTATAAAGCTCAGTTGTGCAGCTTTGTTTGACAAAAACGTTTAATTAAATGTCAATGAATGCGATCATCTCTGAGCTCCGCCATAACTTCCGCTAAGTGAGGTCAAAATACGAGCGTGGTCATAGATGTAGATGCCTCATTAGCGCCTGCACGGATCAGTAGAATGAGGCATCTACTATTGATATATCTATGACCACGCTCATATTTTGACCTCACTTAGCGGAAGTTATGGCGGAGCTCAGAGATGATCACGTTCATCTGATAAGAGGTAAAATAATAGCATAAATACTGCTGGGTTTCTCTCAGAAACTGATGGTTTGTCTAGATCAGACCCTTATTCATCATCTGGTGTCGTTTAAAGCTGCACTGAAACTGACATTTGGACCTTGAACCGTTTGGAGCCCATTGAAGTCCACTATATGGAGAACAATCCTGGAATGTTTTCATCAAAAACCTTCATTTCTTTTCAACTGAAGAAAGAAAGACATGGACATCTTGGATGAGATGGGGGTGAGGAAATGATCAGGACTAATCCTTTAACTCTAGGGAAGTTGGAAAATGAGCCTATTTAAAAAAAAAAAAAAAAAGCCATGTTCCTTTAATTCTGACAACAATGGAACCATTTGGGAGGGAACTGTCAGAAGACTTATTTCTTTGCACAAAAGAGGACAGTGGTACAAGAGGATTAGCAAAAAATATATCCCTGAAGCCGTCACTTTAAGCTTTCATTTTGTGTGAATGAGTGACTTTTTTGTTAAGAAAAGAGCAGGAGAAATGCCAAGCAAGTTTCTCAGAGCTGGCAAAAGCTGTCAGAAGAGAGTGTTTTATCTCACACAGTGAGACGCAGTGAAATGCAGAGCTGTTTTCCACACAGGAACTCCCGACTGTAGCTGAAGCACAACAAACTCATTTAGGCTTTTACAGGCCCAGAGCAGAAGGGCTGGCTAAAAAATATGGATTTCCCTAGGTATGCACCGAAATGAAAAATCTTAGCCGAAGCCGAATAATAATAAAACACTTGGCCGAAGGCCGAAGCCGAATACCAAACCAAATTTTTTCCATGAGAGATCACCTCCGGAAGTCATCGCGCAGTGAAGGCTGATGGACATAGTGTTGTATTAAGAGGTAAAAAATGATCAAACTGATCGTTTAGTGGCTTAAGTAGTGCTGGGAATCGATACACCCCGATAATTTCAGTTACTCTCCAAATTAAAGACAGCATATTTTAAATATGTTTTGTATTGTCATGTTTTTATGAATGAAGGCCAGTATCACTGATGTCTCTATGAAACATTTATTAGGTTTTAAAATAACAACTTTTAATTTAAGTGAACTTAAAACAATCTTTACATAAACCCATTATAATTAATGTTATATTTACCCGTGGCCTTCCCTGTTAGACATATACAGAAATGTTATAGTTATCAAACACCTTTCTTAACTGCATAAATAATACATTAAATATAGATTAATCATCATTAAAGCTACACTTTCTCGTTGTTCTGTGATGAACATTAATGACAGACATTATCAGCGCTACTGTCACTTTAAGATCTGACGCTGTCATGCGCATCTCATTTCCTCACAAGTTCATTTAAGCAATATTTAACTTATTTAAGACTTTATTTAACTAATTAAGACGTTATTTAACTCATTTAAGACGTTATTTAACTCATTTAAGACTTTATTTAACTCATTTAAGACGTTATTTAACTCATTTAAGACGTTATTTAACTCATTTAGGACTTTATTTAACTTATTAAGACGTTATTTAACTCATTTAAGACGTTATTTAACTCATTTAAGACTTTATTTAACTAATTTAAGACGTTATTTAACTCATTTAAGACTTTATTTAACTCATTTAAGACTTTATTTAACTTATTAAGACGTTATTTAACTCATTTAAGACGTTTTTTAACTAATTTAAGACGTTATTTAACTCATTTAAGACGTTATTTAACTCATTTAAGACGTTATTTAACTCATTTAAGACGTTATTTAATTTAAGACGTTATTTGACTCATTTAAGATGTTATTTAACTCATTTAAGACGTTATTTAACTCATTTAAGACGTTATTTGACTCATTTAAGACGTTATTTAACTCATTTAAGACGTTATTTAACTCATTTAAGACGTTATTTAACTCATTTAAGACGTTATTTGACTCATTTAAGACGTTATTTAACTCATTTAAGACGTTATTTAACTCATTTAAGACGTTATTTGACTCATTTAAGACGTTATTTAACTCATTTAAGACGTTATTTAACTCTCATTTAAGACTTTATTTAACTAATTAAGACGTTATTTAACTCATTTAAGACGTTATTTAACTCTCATTTAAGACTTTATTTAACTAATTAAGACGTTATTTAACTCATTAAGTCATTTAAGACGTTATTTAACTCATTTAAGACGTTATTTAACTCATTTAAGACGTTATTTAACTCATTTAAGACGTTATTTAACTCATTTAAGACTCCTAATATGAGAATACTCAACAAACTGGCATTTTGGCGACATTCTCTGTGTTGTTGTTATTGTTTGTTCAAGGGCGAAAGAGAACTCGATGAGAGCACGAGTGTGTGTATGCGTCGTGTGTGTGTGTGTGTCAGGGTGTCCCTCAATGAGCGGACTGAGACGCACACACACACACACACACACACACACACACACACACACACACACACAGGACACTGACATACAGCGCGTTCTCTTCTGTCTTGTCGTGCTTAGATAGTTTAAAGCATTTACATGAATAAGAGCGTGATCATATAATGTAACACTGGGCAAAAATGGATATAAAAACGAACGCTGCGTTATTTGTGTTAAATATTTTTAATGCGTTAAACTGAAAAAATTAATTGCTCGCATTAACGCGTTAATTTTCCCTGCACTAGTCTTAAGATATCAATGTGTCGTCACGAGCCGCAGGGGTTAATATGGATTTCTCTGCAAGTTTTTTTATGTTTTTTTACTCTCATAGATTTTGTTAGCATTATACGACTGACAGACTGCAACGGTTGGAGTTAACAATCTTCATTTGTGTTCTACTGAAGAAACAAAGTCACCTGTATCTTGGATGCCTTGGGGGTAAGAAGATACACATCACATTTTCATTTTTGGGTGAACTATCCCTTTAAGTGTTTGTATAAAAATCAGTTGATTTTTACCTTTAATATTATAGTAGGCTAATGCATTAGTTGCGAGATTTGTTTTCCTTGAGAAAATTAGCCATGTATTGTACCTGATATATATCCACAATAAATCGAAATTGGATCGAATTGTGAAATTTGTGCCCAAATGTATAGTTTACGGCAGTAGTTAAGATTTTTTTTCCTTAAGAAAATAAGCCATGTATTGTATCTGATATATCCACAATAATCGAAAGCTTGTGAATAGAAATCGAATCATGAAATGTGTGTCAATACCCAGCCCATACACTACATACTAAAATATTATACGATTGTTGAATTTAATCAAGTGTGTGCTCATTTTTGCAACTATCCATTTAAGCAAAATTGGCTAATTTACTTACTTTACAGATATTGATGACATTTTTTTCTTGTTTTTTAGTCTCCTTAAGCTGCATGAGGACGTGACCGGGTTGACGCGCTATTTTTAGCACGAGTGTAATGTTTGTTAATAGATTTAACGTAAAAAAACATCATTAATCTTGACAAACTATATATCATTCTAAAGGTCTAAACCTCAAGCATATAAAAGCTTATAACGGCTGTATTTTTGCATGAATGTAAGCAATACACATCAAATCAAGCATAAATAAAAACAGAGCACATACCAATAGTTTCCTAATTACGAGCCACACACGCATCCACTGCTAAAAGTTCCAGAATGAATGGAAAGGTGAGGGTCCACTGAATAACATCCCATAGAGCATTTTAATCCAACGAAACAATAACGGTGTAATATTGATGGTTAATCCTTTGTTTACATCGCATTTCTGCGGAGCGGAGTATCATACTAGACTGTTATGCAATAAAATAATGCACCAAAAACAGTCTCCCGGTAGCATAAAGTGGCATGGGTTTATAGCTTAGAATGTTATGAACATAATAAATCCACTCAAACTCAAAAACATGCAAAGATAGCCGGGATATAGTCAAAAGTGTCCAACCATAGCACTCGGTTTAGCTGATGTCATGAATTGCTCATCCAATGATAATGTCTGTTTATCTGGAGCCAATAAAAGCATTGAATCGTCATGACTGACAGAAAATGTAGCCAATGAACACACGATTCCAACGACACCTGGCATGTGTATATTTGTCACATGGGCGTGATTATTTATTCATTTGAATCTGCCGCGCTCTCCCCACGAGAAGCTGCGAGTTAGTCTGACACACCCCCTGCCATCTGACAGCTAACAGCTAACAGCTAACGGGCTAGTAAACAGACGGTCTCTTTCTAGTAACTGTTTGCTAATCTTACTAACTGGACGGAATTTATTATCCAATGGATCGTCAAAAGAAGTTTTTTTCTGCTGAGGATGTTTTATTTGAGCTCACTCGAAGCAGCGATGTGGAAAACATTGAGGAGAGTGAAGACAGCGATGACGGTGGAGCTGATCCAATAATATACCGGTGAGTTGATATGTGTAGTTGTTTATGTATATTGAGAATGTGTGTGAGAATGTATTTATTTTATTGTTTCTGTGTGCTAGAAAAATTGCAATATACCAGTATGCATTATACATATGCTGATATTTTGCATTTTTCCTAGCACACATGGGGAAAAATTATATATAATTTTTCCCCATGTGTGTGTAAATAAAACATATATATATATATAACATATTATATATAATTTTTCCCCATGTGTGTGTAAATAAAACATATATATATATATATATAACACATGTAATTGTTAGTAATATATATATATATATATATATTGAGACTGTATTTATTTTATGTTTTTCTGTGTGTTAGAAAAATTGCAATATACCAGTATGCATTATACATATGCTGATATTTTGCATTTTTCCTAGCACACATGGGGAAAAATTATATATAATTTTTCCCCATGTGTGTGTAAATAAAACATATATATATATATAACATATTATATATAATTTTTCCCCATGTGTGTGTAAATAAAACATATATATATATATATAACACATGTAATTGTTAGTAATATATATATATATATATATATATTGAGACTGTATTTATTTTATGTTTTTCTGTGTGTTAGAAAAATTGCAATATACCAGTATAGATTATACATATACTGATATTTAGCATTTTTTCTAGCACACACAGAAAAAAAAAAAAAGAAAAAAAAAATTATATATATATATATATAATATATAAAATGCATTTTTTCCCCTGTGCTACAAAAAACAAATTGACGAAAAAAGAAAAGTTCTGGACGGCCGACCATCTGTGTGATTGTTGATTTTATCGCTGGCCATCAATATGAATGCTCACTGTATAGCCGGACATTAGATTGATTGTAGGACTGTGTGCGAATGTATGGGCAGCCGTCAATATGAATGCTCACTGTATAGCCGGCCGTTAGATTGATGCTTGGGCTGTGTGAGAATGTATAGGTGTCCATCAATATGAATGCTGTCTAACCGACTGCCCATCAGTTTCATTGTTCATGGGATGGCCTGTAATTAGAGTGAATGATGACAGTGTGATTGTTGATTGAATGGGCAAACTATACAGAAATATTACATGCAGTGCTAATTCTCTTTCCTTTCACTAAATTGGGGGACACTAAATTTTTCAACTAAACATCGAAATACATCTAAATAATAAACTAAATTAACCATTTAAACTCAATTACTGATCAAATTATTGATCTAAAGCCCACACTGTCACTGTATGATAATTGAAATTTTTCCAGAATGGCTCTACAGCTGAATAAAATTATGCTGCATTATTTTCCTGTTTAACACTGTAAAGCTGCTTTGAAACAATCTACATTGTTAAAAGCGCTATATAAATAAAGTTGACTTGACTTGACTTTCCTTTCCTTGCCATTCTACAGGCATCAGGTTGAGTCTTCAGATGAGCTATGGCATCCAAGCACCAGCCAATCAGCAGAAAAGAGAAGAACGCTTTCAGATTCTTCAAGATCTGCACTTGCTGTTGTAGACCTGAATCGGCCAGTAAAAGTAAAATGTTTTTTTTTTTACATTTGCAAATTGTGTGTTTTTATAGCTATATGTTTATATTATATTTTTATTTATATTACTAGTTATATTTATAGTTATTATACTTATATTACTTGTTGTATTTTCAGTTGCAAAGAAGTTTAGCTCTTTTTTATTAATATTTCATTTTTATTATATTTTTATAAGTTCTGTTGTACAAATAAATCACTAATACAAGGTCTTATGGTTCTGCCTATTATTTTATAGTTGAAAAGGCATTCAAGCATCATATATGATGGCTAAAACAGCTTGCAGTACACTTCATAACATTAGGTTATCAAGTCTCCTGTAGGTTTCTTGGCACCTGGACATATTCTTAGAAAAAAGCATGCAGGAACCCCATTTTTCATGATATCTTCGTCAAATTTTAAATATAAACTGATGAGACTTGTGCCTTTCAATTCATTAACTAACTGGATTCCTCCAGGTTTATTTTCATATATTTTTACATCAAATAATAAAGTGTTCATTGTAGCACAAATCATCTTCAAGACACTTCAACTTCTATAACTGTTTGTCTTTCTAAGTTTTTTTCTACTTTAATGTTTGGGTAATAAACTCTAAAGTGTCTTCTTTTTAAAGATGTCTAAATTGTGCATGTAGTGCAAATTGTTCAGCAACTGCAATTGTTTTAGTTGGGAGATGTCATTTCTGGGGATGTGCCTCAAGCAGGCGGAGGGAGAAATGGAACAGACATAGTCTTGGAAAAAAGCTTGCAGGAACCACATTTTTCATTATATCTTCCTCAAACTTGAACTATAAACTGATAAGTCGTGTGGCTTTCAATCCATAACTGGACTGGATTCCTCCAGGTCTATTTTCATATATTTTTACATGAAATAATAAAACATTCTATGTAGTGCAAATCATTTTTGAGGCATTTCAACTATTATAATTTTTTATCTGTTTGACAATTATCAACTCTGATTGTTTTTTAGTAGAGTCCCAAGTGTCTTCTTTCCAAAGATACCTTAATTGTGCCTGTAGCACACTGTTCTCAAAGCTATAATCGTTTTAATTCAGGTAGGTCGTTTTCAGCTGTGAGCCCCAAAGTGGGGGTGCAGCTTAACAGGTTTAATACAAGGTTTAATACATTTATATTATGTATTATAGGGGAAAATAACTCAAAATTAAGGGAGTTTTTGCTTAAAATTAGCAAAATAATCTGCCAATGGGGTGAGCAAAATAATCTTAATTCAAACAGAAAACAAGATTATTTTTCTCACCCCATTGGCAGATTATTTTCCTTAATTTAAGCAAAAACTCCCTTAATTTTGAGTTATTTTCCCCCAAAACAAGACAAAAACTTTAGCTTGTCTAGTAAATGCTTCTTAATGTAAGATTTTTTAGATATTTGGACTGAAAACAAGACAAAAATACTAAGTAAGAAAAGCATTTTTTGCAGTGTTTTCATTAATATCAGTAGTATGGAAGCTTGTTTCCGCCACAAAATAAAAAAATAAAAAAGGTAATTGCAACTTTTTATCTCACAATTCTGACTTTTTTGACAATTATCTGTATGAAACAAGCTTTCATACAACAGTGATCATTTAGAAATATCAAAATCTCTTTATGTTCAGAGGGGGTGTACTCATTTATGACACATGCATACAGTGGTGTAATGTAACAAACTAATAATACTTCGTTATAGTACTTGAGTATTTTTTGGGAGAATCTGTACTTTACTTGAGTTTTTATATTTCTGTCAACTTTTACTTTTACTCCACTACATTTCCCCAAAGCATTTTCGTAACTTACTACAAAACAAATTCGGAAGGCTGCTAGTAAACATGTGCAAACAAGAGCTTGCGCAACTGCGGCTGATTTCATATGTTATTACTACAGTACATGTTTTCCTGTCCCCTATAAAGCAATACATTTGTTGACTAGATGTTGTATTAATGCCATTGAGACTGAGAGGATGCTAACATTAGTACCTCAAGCAGTTAAAACAGCGTGACAAAATACACGCAAGTCTGATCCAAATGTTTAATGTCACGTTTGTTACCATCTAGCCTATTTGCATTATTTTATATCCATATGGACGCTTTTATGCAGTCGTTATGCAGCGAAGTGGAATATTTGAAGCTAGTGACATGAGAAAGCAAAACTGTATCCTCACAGAAACGTTAATTTAGTTTTTTTATATATATCTGTAACATACTTTGATTAGACAACCATCAAGTGTTCTAAAGTAGAAGCAAATAAAGTATGAAATATACATATACTGTGTCTAATTTCAATGCTATGACTTGTGTGAAAATGGCTGTTTGGATTTATGAAATGGTAACATTTTTAACATGAACTAAGGTTGATAAAAGTATTGTTCATCAACATTTACTAACACATTTTAAAGTTGTCTCTTACATTAGTTACTGTACTATGAATTAACATGAATGTTGAACACAATCTTGCTGCTCAAACTGTGTATAGAACAATTTTTTAAAACATTTGTTTGCTCTTTTTGTGTTTTGCATGTACTTTTACTTTCCATACTTAAGTACGTTTAATATGAGAAAAATACTTTTCATACTTAAGCACAATAAATATCACATACTTTAAAACTTTTACTCAAGTAATATTCTAAACAGTGACATTAACTTCTACCAAAGTAATTTTCTGGCAAGATATCTATACTTTTACTCAAGTATGGCTTTTGAGTACTTTATACATCACTGCATGCATAGATGTCAGTATCTAACCATAACCATAACCATAACCAGCACAAAGTTAATAATGGTTGGTCCAAACCTCCAGCAGCTCAGCGTGCAGCAGCAGGGTGTAGGCCGCCTCGGTGTAATTCTCACAGGCCAGATGAAGATCACGCAACTTGTACAAATATCTAATGAAACACCACAAAACATTCAGATTCATGCATGGGTCAACAAGACAATAACGTTCAATCATCTGGCACACTTACCGGATATAAATATCCTCCCTTTTCTTTTCTTTGTAAAAGTTCTGTGGACATAAGAGAGAAGATGCATGTTATTTTTACAAAGGTCTTTAACATCTTTTATTCCTGATTAGATATATGCAGTGGTGGAAAGAGTACTGAAAAAGCATACTCAAGTCAAATGTACCTGTCCTAAATACTACTCAAAGTAGGAGTAAAAAAAGTAGCCCTTGTAAAAGTACTCAAGAGTAGTGAGTAGTGAGTAGCTATTAATGTTATTCCACCGTATACCCTGCAAATTAAAAATGTAGCTGACTCTTTTATGGATGATTCTCAGTAAGAACAAAAAAAACATGAGATCAACAGTATTTCAACAAGTTTTATTTTCAACTGCTAGCACTAAAAATACAGCCATGTAATATTTGAGAAAGCAACCAATAATCTGGTAACATTTATGACAACCATTCCGTAGAGGTTTTCTTGCGGTTAATTAAAAAAGGTTGCAAAGCGTTGAACATTAACAATTTTATGTTAAAAAAAAAACAACGTTCTTTCTTTTCAAGACGCATGTACTGCTTTAATTTCAATGGATGTTTTCTCTGTAAAAGGAATACACTTCAGAAATCAGAATCCAGTAACTCACGATTTTCACCACTGATTATTTTTGCTTGTAATTAAAAACATAAACCTGATTTAAATATAAATCTGGGCCCGTATTCATAAAGATCCTCTCAGAAAACTCCTAGCTTAAACACTTTTACGTAGGAGTCTTAGCTTAAGAGCTATTCGGGACTGATCTGAGAGCGACTCTGAGCCAGGAAAATACACAAACTTTTATCTTAGTGAAGATAGTGTTATCTTATCTCTTTTGAAGACTGTGATTGGTTGGTTGTCCAAAAAAGGGAAAAAGGAGCGCTTTTAAGTATAGGGTCTATTCTAAGCGTTCACTTTGAAATTACAAGCACAAATTGTCCTATTTTACCGTTCTCTCTCTCTCTCTCACACACACACACATTATATATATGTATATAAATCCTTTTATTATTTACCATGCTGTTAATTTTCTATAAGGTATTTGATTGGCTTAGAATTATAAACATTGTTCCACTGTTTCCAGTTCCACTGATTGCTGGCATGACTATTTAATTGTTGGTTTGAAAGTTGGGTTTAGTGCAACAAACACGATCTAATCTATAGCGGCTGATTAACTCACGATCCTCCATCGTCTGCAACACATTTCTTCTCCCTCTTCATCTTTCTGCCATTTTCTCCACTGCTAAAGAAACTCTAAAGCCTCTTAAAAGTCCTCGTCCGTGCTCCTAACAAATCTGACCTTAAGTCCTCTTTTAAGGGTGAAGATGCTTTCTGAATTACTTTTTTCTTTACCAGGATTTTTTAGTTAATTTTAAGAGTAAACGCCCACATTTCAAAGAATTTTCTTGGTATTTTGTCACTAGGAGCTGCTCTTTGCATTAAGATTCTTTATGAATACGGGCCCAGATGTTTTATGAAAGTTATTTGCTATATACATGGACTACAATTTTAAATCGCCATGTGAGAACACATTACATTAAAATATGCACTTGTAATGAGTGTATAATTTTCACTCAAAATCTTTTCTTTATTATTAAAAACTCTGATTCTCTTATTTTTGAATATATTGTTTGATTTTCATTGGATTGTCTTTTGATTTAATTATGCTGGTATGTATATTTTTGGAGTTTTATATATGATTTGTAATGAAGCGTGACGCATGGAGACAGGACTTATTATTCGCCTTGGCCAATCACGTTGACAGGACAAAAATAAACATAATGTAGCGACTGCAGGTTTAGGGAAAATAGCGCAGTAAAAGTACCGATACAGCACTTAAAATGTACTCGAGTAAAAGTAAAAGTACACTGTTTTTAAACTACTTAATAAAGTACAATTCCTGAGAAAAACGACTCAATTACAGTAACGAGAGTATTTGTAATTCGTTACTTTACACCACTGACTTTATGTAAGGAACGGCGGGAAGCGGGGGGGCTGTTGCACTCGGGTGTGTATTAATTTTCAATAATTCAACGGCCCGGAGTCAATTATTCCGGTTATCACACCTCAAAACATTGGTCAGATTAAGTATTTCAAGACAATTATCAGGTTTGAATTTTATGGCAAAAAATGTTGTAGTTTTTATCCTATTGTTTACTATATTTACTTGCTTGGTGAGTGTCATTGTGGGTTTTGGTTCTTTTGCTGTTGTCGGCTGTAAGTAACCTGTGAAGTATCGTTTTATAAAAAATATATTGATTCAAACTCGATATACCAACCAGCCCAACATCAACGTTACAGGTCCACTGAAATCAAAAAAAAGTTTTTTAGCTTTTAGTATGATTAATTTATGAATAAGCTGGTGTGTTCCAAAACAATTACAACATTTGCATTTAGGAGATATAAGCATCCAAAACTTACAGTCTCTCACTTCCGTTAAAACAAATCACAGATTTTTATGACATCATCGCAGACTTCACCTTCTCATCAAATCTTCTGTCCAATCAAATGCTCTCTAGAATCTGAAGTCCCGCCCCCTGCATTATAAATAGACCCCGAACTGCGTCTGAAATCGGTCAGTTGTTCACGCATTTACTATTTTCTACATGGTGAACGGCACACAGCAAAAAAATGCTTTCTTACGTAGTATTTTTGTCTTGTTTTCAGTCCAAATATCTAAAAAAATCTTACATTAAGAAGCATTTACTAGATGAGCAAAAGTTTTTGTCTTGTTTTGGGGGAAAATAACTCAAAATTAAGGGAGTTTTTGCTTAAAATAAGCAAAATAATCTGCCAATGGGGTAAGAAAAATAATCGTGTTTTCTATTTGAATTAAGATTATTTTGCTTACCCCATTGGCAAATTATTTTGCTTATTTTAAGCAAAAACTCCCTTAATTTTGAGTTATTTTCCCCCAAAACAAGACAAAAACTTTTGCTTGTCTAGTAAATGCTTCTTAATGTAAGATATTTTCGATATTTGGACTGAAAAATCTAAGTAAGAAAAGCATTTTTTGCAGTGTATAGTGCGCTATGTGCCATATGCTGTATTTCAAAGAGTTATGGAGGAGATTATGATGATAAACGGTTAGATTCGGAGGAAACTGGCTTTAAAAAAACAGAAAGGCTTTAGTCAAACCGTGGTAATAACGAAACGCTATTGGCTGTTTCAAAAAAGGGGAGGAGCTGCTAACAGCTGGAGCCGTTTCTGGGGAAATGACGTCAACACATTGAATAATGCTGCGCGTTTCAAGGCACTTCAGTGGGACTTTAAGTTCGTAACTAAAAGTTAGTCAATCAGCTTCACAAATGCAGTCTGCTGATGAAGAGTAAGGTCTACCTAACCAGAGCCCTCACTGGTGTTTCCAGCAGGTTGTGCACATGATAACGAATGTTTGGGGAAAAGCTGAAGATGTGTGTGAGTTCTCACCAGGACGTTGACGGTGCAGCTCATGCGGAGCTCAGGGCTCTCGTCGTGGTTGATGGTGCGATAGGCCAGCAGATTCTCCAGCAGACAACTCAAGAGCAGAGCCAACTCCTCTCCGGGCTGACACAGATACCGATGCCGCCGACAGCGCTCCAACAGTCTGCACACACACACACACACACACACACACACAGACAGTCACACAGGCACAGAAACTACAGGAAGAACAGAAGCACAAGGCAATCACAAATATTTGATGAGTGGCAGCACATCTTAAAAATAAAGGTTTTCACAGTGGGCATAGAGGAACCATTTTTTCCCCACTGTAAACAATGAAGAACCTTTATGTTTAAGGCCCTGTTTACACCTGGTATTAAAGGGATAGTTCACCCAAAAATGAAAATTAGCCCATGATTTACTCTCCCTCAAGTCATCCTAGGTGTGAATGACATCAATGAACACAATCTGAGTTATATTAAAAATGTCCTGGCTCTTCCAAGCTTTGTAATGGCAGTGAATGTTGCCTTGTTTTTGAAGTCCATAAAAGTTCATCTATCCATCATAAAAGTGCATCTATCCATTATAAAAGTGCATCTATCCATCATAAAAGTGCATCTATCCATCAAAAAAGTGCATCTATCCATCATAAAAGTGCATCTATCTATCATAAAAGTGCATCTATCCATCATAAAAGTGCATCCATCCATCATAAAAGTGCATCTATCTATCATAAAAGTGCATCTATCTATCATAAAAGTGCATCTATCCATCATAAAAGTGCATCTATCCATCAAAAAAGTGCATCTATCCATCATAAAAGTGCATCTATCCATTATAAAAGTGCATCTATCCATCATAAAAGTGCATCTATCCATCAAAAAAGTGCATCTATCCATCATAAAAGTGCATCTATCCATCATAAAAGTGCATCTATCCATCATAAAAGTGCATCCATCCATCATAAAAGTGCATCTATCCATCATAAAAGTGCATCTATCTATCATAAAAGTGCATCTATCCATCAAAAAAGTGCATCTATCCATTATAAAAGTGCATCTATCCATCATAAAAGTGCATCTATCCATCATAAAAATGCATCCATCCATCATAAAAGTGCATCTATCCATCATAAAAGTGCATCTGTCCATCATAAAAGTGCATCTATCCATCATAAAAGTGCATCCATCCATCATAAAAGTGCATCTATCTATCTATCTATCATAAAAGTGCATCTATCTATCATAAAAGTGCATCCATCCATCATAAAAGTGCATCTATCTATCATAAAAGTGCATCTATCTATCATAAAAGTGCATCTATCTATCATAAAAGTGCATCCATCCATCATAAAAGTGCATCTATCTATCATAAAAGTGCATCTATCCATCATAAAAGTGCATCCATCCATCATAAAAGTGCATCTATCTATCATAAAAGTGCATCTATCCATCATAAAAGTGCATCTATCCATCAAAAAAGTGCATCTATCCATTATAAAAGTGCATCTATCCATCATAAAAGTGCATCTATCCATCATAAAAATGCATCCATCCATCATAAAAGTGCATCTATCCATCATAAAAGTGCATCTGTCCATCATAAAAGTGCATCTATCTATCATAAAAGTGCATCTATCTATCATAAAAGTGCATCTATCCATCATAAAAGTGCATCCATCCATCATAAAAGTGCATCTATCTATCATAAAAGTGCATCCATCCATCATAAAAGTGCATCTATCTATCATAAAAGTGCATCCATCCATCATAAAAGTGCATCTATCTATCATAAAAGTGCATCTATCTATCATAAAAGTGCATCCATCCATCATAAAAGTGCATCCATCCATCATAAAAGTGCATCCATTCATCATAAAAGTGCATCTATCTATCATAAAAGTGCATCCATCCATCATAAAAGTGCATCTATCCATTATAAAAGTGCATCTATCTATCATAAAAGTGCATCTATCCATCATAAAAGTGCATCTATCTATCATAAAAGTGCATCCATCCATCATAAAAGTGCATCTATCCATCATAAAAGTGCATCTATCTATCATAAAAGTGCATCTATCTATCATAAAAGTGCATCTATCCATCATAAAAGTGCATCCATCCATCATAAAAGTGCATCTATCTATCATAAAAGTGCATCCATCGATCATAAAAGTGCATCTATCTATCATAAAAGTGCATCTATCTATCATAAAAGTGCATCCATCCATCATAAAAGTGCATCCATCCATCATAAAAGTGCATCCATCCATCATAAAAGTGCATCTATCTATCATAAAAGTGCATCCATCCATCATAAAAGTGCATCTATCTATCATAAAAGTGCATCTATCTATCATAAAAGTGCATCCATCCATCATAAAAGTGCATCCATCCATCATAAAAGTGCATCTATCCATCATAAAAGTGCATCTATCCATCATAAAAGTGCATCTATCCATCATAAAAGTGCATCCATCCATCATAAAAGTGCATCTATCTATCATAAAAGTGCATCTATCTATCATAAAAGTGCATCCATCCATCATAAAAGTGCATCCATCCATCATAAAAGTGCATCTATCTATCATAAAAGTGCATCTATCTATCATAAAAGTGCATCTATCCATCATAAAAGTGCATCCATCCATCATAAAAGTGCATCTATCTATCATAAAAGTGCATCTATCCATCATAAAAGTGCATCCATCCATCATAAAAGTGCATCCATCCATCATAAAAGTGCATCCATCCATCATAAAAGTGCATCTATCCATCATAAAAGTGCATCTATCCATCATAAAAGTGCATCCATCCATCATAAAAGTGCATTTATCCATCATAAAAGTGCATCTATCCATCATAAAAGTGCATCTATCCATCATAAAAGTGCATCCATCCATCATAAAAGTGCATCTATCATCATAAAAGTGCATCCATCCATCATAAAAGTGCATCCATCCATCATAAAAGTGCATCTATCATCATAAAAGTGCATCTATCCATCATAAAAGTGCATCTATCCATCATAAAAGTGCATCCATCCATCATAAAAGTGCATCTATCCATCATAAAAGTGCATCTGTCCATCATAAAAGTGCATCTATCCATCATAAAAGTGCATCCATCCATCATAAAAGTGCATCCATCCATCATAAAAGTGCATCCATCCATCCATCATAAAAGTGCATCCATCCATCCATCCATCCATCATAAAAGTGCATTCTTTACTTCAAAAACGACCATTCACCGCAGTTATAAAGCTTGGAAGAGCCTACTCTCCGCCTACTGACCTAATGCGTGAACATTATATGATAGACAGACGGGATTTAAACTTTGTCGGCTGGAGACCCAAGTTTGAAGACGTAAAACATACCAAACACAATGTTCTCTCACCATTCCTGATTTCTAACGTACACTCAGTGTTCGGCTGGTCTATATGTTTTCTGTCATCTCCGGACGCGTTCATATGTAAATTACACAAGCTTATTTTGTCCATTAGATTGAAAGATCTGGAAAAGCCCACACATTTACCCGCCTTGAAGAAATCAGGACAGAAGTGTTTGAGAGTGGACAAAAGAGACGGATGAAAACACCAGGTGTAAACGAGTCTCCCTCGTCTACTTGTGATCCGATCGACCAAACACATCCTAACAGCAGAAGTACACAAGACCTAAGTGTATAAGGGGAAAGCAAGATCTCACATTTTCTCCAGCAGAATCTTGTATTGTTCATCACCGCGGCCTCCTTCAACTTCCTGGTCCAGTTTTGTGATCAGCTCATTCTCAAACTGCAAAGCACATAAATGCTTCATCAAACTTTCTGACCATCATGTGGGCGCCTACATAGGCAACATCTTGTTCTGAGGTATATTGTATTGAGAGAATCAGATCATATGTTTTACACCCCTAATTCGCATATTAAATATTGGCATATAAAGCTTATAAATTCAAAATAGCACACACAATTCTATCAACGCTTTAAAATAAGGCTCTATACATTAGTTAATGCAATAGCTTATATTAATCATTTATTTATCTTGGTTAATTTTAATATATTTTTTACATTTCAAGCTGTAAAACAACATAAAACAATGTATTAATGACAAACAATTATGATTTAAAACTTTTTAAACAAATCTAACTACATTGTATGTAAATGATCACTTATTATAATTAAATGAATCTATATTTTAATTGATAGATATTTCTGCACTGAATGCAAAATACCAGCATCTTATAAGGATGAATTATTTAGCTGCCGAGCATGTCTATGATGTCTGAATAATATGCTGACAATATTTTGGAAGAGAAGTAAAGCTCAAACACAGCCCTCACCTTCTGAAAGGTGTGGTTGGGGCTAAAATTGCGTTCACACTGCATCATGTCAAAGAAGATGGGGATGGTGGCTTTCCTCAGCTCAGACTCTGGCACTAATGTGGCTTCCAGGATCGGCCCCACCATTGCAGGGATGAACTTCATCTTCTCTGGGCCTGGAAGTGACACATACATCCAATGATGTCCCAAAATATCCAACATTTTCTCATTGTAATTTGTATATGCAACATGTCAAACATACACAAAATAGCTGCAGGTAGAGCCAGTGGATTGCCGAGTGCAACCATTCTACGTCATCAACCTAGAACGCAAACAAAATGGCGCCGCCCAGAGGTGGACAAACTACACAACTCCATTACTTGAGTAAAAGTAAAAGTACTACTGGTTAAATATTACTCCATTACAAGTGAAAGTTGTAAAGATAGATTTTTACTTAAGTAAAAGTACAGAAGTACTTGCTTTTAAAAGTACTTAAGTATCAAAAGTAAAAGTAAACGCATTAGTTTATTATTGTTGCATCGTTGTATGAAAGCACGCTTTTCCATCATGGTGGTTTAAGCCAGTCATGCTAGCATATCTTGAACTCATTTAAATACTTGCTTAAAAGTTACAAAACTCTTATCAAAGTCAAAATCATACTAGAAAAGAAAGGTTTCTACATTGTGTTCATTTGACAGGATTATGTAAAAAATATTTCTGAAAGGACTTCAGTTAACATTATTAGTCCAACTAGGTCGTTTTTGCATGCTAACTAACATCATTGTGGAGCGTTAGCTAAGTGTTAGCGCTGTATCCACAAGGCTATCGCAACATGGCGGGTAAATCTATAAAAATCATTTGACCGACCATACTTCATACCAGTGTTAATTTTGACAGCAAATTTTGATTTAGTTTTAGTCAGTCTTTTGACTATAACATTTTAGGCATCTGAATTGTTTTAGTTTTAGTCTATAATAAGATTTTAGTAGAATTAGTAGAACTAAAATCCAGCACTTGTGGTCTGGCGTCTGAGAGGCAGCTTTCTGTGCGCTTTCAGACTTATCCACGTCTGCTCTTCTGAATTTTATCTTTTCAGTATGACTATAGTTGCGCGTCTGGGAACTGCCGCCTTCTATTTTGCCATCAATTGATTAGTGTTCAAAAAATACTTGGAAATCATTGAACTTCATGTGATCCTACAAGAGTGATTACTGATAGGCTGTCTGCAAAAAAACACAAAAAAAACAATCATCCACTGACTTTCAAAGCGGCTACGACTTTCTTCTTCGAGGGCTTTGATAGAAATGTAGGAGTAAAAAGTACAATATTTGCCTTTCAAATGTAGTGAAGTAAAAGTCATAAGTTTCCAGAAACAATACTACTCAAGTACAGATACTCAAAAAGTGTACTTAAGTACAGTCCTCAAGTAAATGTACTTAGTTACTGTCCACCTCTGGTCCAAATATATAATGGATTTTTTTAAATAACAGATCTTTCATGGGTTTTCTACTACATATTTCACTAAGAAACATAATTTATATTATATTAAGCCATACAAGTCTTAACACCAGGGATCCCTTTAAGAACATTCCTCTCTACACGTGAAGCGTCTGTAATTGTCACTGTCTCTAACAGATAAGCGGAACAGGAAAAAGGCTTTACCAAGATTCTGCCACATATCTCCCAGCTTAAAGCCGATGCTTTTCCGCATGTCTCCGTACCTGTTTACATTTTTAGGGACACGATTTAATCAAGTTTAATTTCATTTAAATTAAAAACAACACATGAACTCAAATATAGACAGAACAATGTCTCTCACTCACTTGTTGAGAATCTTGTCTCGTTTCTCAAGTGAGAAGGACTCCAGCTGCAAGGACTTGTGGGTAAGGAAGGCAACAATCAGGTGAAAGTAGTTGTTCCAAAGCTATTGAGGAAAAACAACAGGAAACCATCACTGCAAAACTATTTCCTGAATACAATGGACATAAAAATTCTGTGACTCCAAAAACATCTGTACACAGAGACGAATGGCCCTGGCCAATCTTATTATCGCTTAGAGTCCTGAACATATGAAAAGCATTACATTAAAAAACATACCATGGTATTACTAGGTTTAAGACATGATCCACGGTAATATCATCGTTTTCTTACATGCATATTGTATAGGGCATATATGCATACGTGTGTGTATGTATTGGGTATATACTAGGGGTGTGACGAGATTTCTCGTCGAGGTGAAAAGCTGTCTCGTGTCATAAATCTATTTTTTACAGTCTATGGTCATAATGTCATGACGGAGTGTGAGGGGGGAGTTAGGATAGAATAGGCCAACACTACGTTTACATTACGCCTCCACTCCAGTTTTGCTTTTTATATACATAAAAACTATTTAATTCAGGTGGATAACAGTCGCTTCTGAATTACTTAGAAAGCTTTTACTAAACAGTTAAAAAAATGGCTGATTGACACATATAGCTGTCAACACTAAGACTTGAACCTGTTGTGTCTCTTTGTCAAACAATTTGTTTTGTTTTGTTTTTAATGGCTGAATGTTGTGTTGTTGTCTTTTTCTCTCTCATGGTTGTTTTATATGTGTTTTGTGTATTTGTCATTTGCCAGTATTGTTTATTAGATTTGTTTTGTGTTGTTACTAATTATGTATATTAGTGTCATATTTTTGCTCTTTTAACATCTTGGCCAGGGGACTACAGATGAAAAATAGCTTTTTGGCTAATTCTGGCTTTTTTACTCATGTTTGTTCATGTGTTTTTATGAAATTGCATTGTCCCCTTACAAATAAACTAATCTAATCTAATTCAATTCCATCAACTCACCCAACACAAGCTGGGTTTTTTTTTTATTATACTTTCAAAATTACAGAATTCAACAGCAACACAATTCCACACATGTACGCATTTTTCAAGTATACAAGGAACGAACAATAGTTAAAATAAAAAACAAAACAAAATTAAAAGGGCATCACAAACATGTTAAATTCATTTAGCATATACACAGTTTTTTGGGGCTTTTCGGTTTTTTGAAAACTTTATAGATTCTAAATAACCTTTAAAGACTGTTTGAAAATGAGCAAAATTGGGTTTCGAGTTTCGAGCTGTTTTGAGTCGTGCGCGCAGCACTGATCACGTGACGAGAAGACATTGAGCGTGTTATGAGTGTGCGCTCGCATTGTACGAGTGTGCGTTACATGTTAGTGGACTCGACCGTGGTGAGTTTATATTTTAAAATGTGCGTTCAGAGTCCCGGAGTACGCACGATCGCGAAATTCAGAGTGAAAGTAAACGCGAGCGCTCATTCAACCGCGATTTCCATAAGTTAGCGCTGTGTGAAAGCGGCTCCCTGAGGCACGCGAATATCTCCAATATAAAAGCTCTCCCGTTGTAACCATCTCTTAGCTCTGTATCAGGCTTGAAGATAAATTTGGTCTCTATTTGCACTTTGAATATTGAGTAGCCTACTTTGATTATGGTTTTTGTTTGCACTTAATATCTATGATTGATTTGTGGGAAGGAGTTCAGTTAGGAGGTCAAAAGAAGCTCATGTGCAGTTCTGAGGTCTGAAGAGACAATCATACAGAAGAAAGAAGCCAGTCAGTTGAGTTTTTGCCAAAACCTTTACAGTGCTTGTTGCCTTTTACTGCATATGATAATTCATACTCAGAAAGTAGAACTGAAATGACATTCATTACAAGACGATGAGTTAAATCATTTCAAATGTACCTGCAAACAATTTTTCTAGTCATGTATTTCATCATTGAGGATTTCTTAAAAATACTACGTAAAAATCTCGTCTCGTCTTGCTCTCGTGAACCCAATCTCGTCTCGTGAGATAAGTGTCTCGTCACACCCCTAGTATATACGGATATGTAACGGAGGTCAGTAGTAGTCGCTCTGCGAGTAAACCTCACTCCTCTGATCTCAAGACATGCTCTAGGATCATTTTATTATGGAGAGTGATGGAGATGCAACAATGTTAACATTAATGTTAATGTTTTTCTTGTATTTAGCCCTCATTGCTTACTAATTAGTCACACTCATACTCATTGGTGGTCAAATGTGACCACACCTTAACTATTTTTCAATTAAATAAATGTTCTATATTTTAGTTCAATAGTATTTATTGAATATTTTGATAGAGATCTTTTGGTAATAAATAGGCCTACTATTTGTGCAATAATTATGGTCCATTAATGACCACTTAAAATATTTGTTATTATTTATATTACAATTAGTGTAGTAATTAAGGTTAAAATAGAGAATTCCTATGCAAAGCGGCAAATTAGAGTCATTTTGTGGCTGGAAAAATAATAATTTTCATTTGTAAAGCCATGGTTTACCTACTAGGTGCTTGTATGGCTCTTTAATAAATATACATGTATGCAGATCACAGATCATAACTTCTTACTTATTTTTAGGTTTTGCATTTGAATAAATATTTAGACATGATCAAACACTAGATTTGTTTAAATGTGAAATTTTAAAAAGTTAATAGCTTACATCCTAATATTTTAATGATACTTACATAAGCAAACATGAGGGAATATTAATGAATGCAAGCAAATCTAATTTAACCCAAGAAAAGTTTAAAAGAGTGCTAAAAAGACAAACTTATTTTTCCTTATATGTACAGTAGGATATATACATACGAATTGATAATGAATCAAGATCGAAATCGATATTTGTGCCAATCAAATATCAAATCAAATCAAATTGTGGGGGGGTGTACACATAGTCAAAAAAGTAAAAGTTTTAACAAGCTGCACGATTTGAAGTATCGTTTATGTTTCCACAAAAGATGCCGGATAAGTTTAATACTTAAGAACAATATTAATTGCACTGACAAACAGGGGATTTACTGAGGGAAATCTGTATTTAGGATTTCATTGTTTCGTGGACCAGAATCGTCCTCGTTCGACCATTGCAAACCCAGAGCTAGAAATCCACTCGGACGCTGCTTTTAAATTATCCTTGTGTGTTGGGTTACATATCACGGCTGAGCAAGGCAAAGTCACGCTTTGATTATTTAAACAAATGAGTTTGTATTGATATACTGTAATGCAATTGCTTTTTTAATTGCCTGAGGTCTTACGGGATGAAATACTTCGGATGCTCAGGGTGTTGAATGAATGGTAACCAAGCAACAGAAAGTTTAACTGTTGAGTTATTTTTCAACAGCGGTATAGATGATATTTCCCAAATGTCTAAAGTGCAGGAGGCTTCCTGTGGGAGCAAAATCCATACGCTTTCCCAAAAGATAATCACAAATGACCATCATAAAAACATGTTTCGTAGAAATGCCCCATCCTGGAAAATTACACACTTGCAGAGATATTCACAGCACTCGATTTATAAAACCTGTGGTCAAATCACTCTCACACAATCTCACACACAGAACATTTAAAGGGTTAGTTCACCCCAAAAATGACATTTCTGTCATTAATTCCTCTCCCTCACGTCGTTCCAAATCCGTCAGACCTTCGTTCATCTTCTGAACACAAATGAAGATATTTCTGATGAAATCCGAGAGCTCTGACCCTCCATAGACAGCAATTTAACACTCTCAAGGGTAAAACATTGTTAAAGCTACACTGTGTAACTTTTTTAGTTTATTCTTAGCTAAAAACACTTAGTTCTTTCAGAAATATATGTGCTCATTAATGTATATTTACTTCTTTCAAGTAATAAAGTATTCTGGTAAGTTTATAATATGCCATTGTAAACACATACGGGTGAGGGTTTGAATGCGGGTCGCCATGTTGATCCTCCATCTTGAAAGTACATTAGCCAAAGAGGGACATTCCCGTAAATTCAAGCTTGGCCTTTGGCGTTTTAACACTCGATGGCTCCGTGTCCAATGTGGACGAGGTCGAACTGGAAGCCATGTTAATCTTGGACTAAATCAGCCACCGTAGGAGTTAAAACGAAATCGGAATTGAGAGGAAGAGAAACTAATATTCATTGGATGGTCATAAACCAGTTCACCACTAGATGGGGGAAAATATCACACAGTGGAGCTTTAAAATAGTCCATGTGACTCCAGTGGTTCAACTAGGGCGGCCTATACGTCCAAATTTTGTCTGGAAAGTCTGGATTTTAAGCCCCTGTCCAGCACAGCCTCAGGCCGGACACTCATTTGTCCTCTTTTTTGGAGTTGCGCTGAATCGGCCTATAAAAACCCGCTCTAGAATCTGTATTGGGACGCAGCAGCACAGCGTCTAATGCCGTAAGATCTCTGGTCAAACAAATGATTGGCTGAAAGCGGTGTCAAATAAATATCTGATATATCATTGGTTAAAAACAAGACTTCACGACGTGCTGGCTATGTCATATCATAACGTTAACATGCCCGAAACGTCAGACCTCGTTTAATCTGGAATGGACAAAAGAGCACAAAATTATATCAAAAAGCAGTAGAGACACTTTTTATAGATTTTGCACACTGTGAAGTGGACGTTAGTCGTCAAGGGAAAGCCGCCATTGCCAGCACGGAAAAACATAAAGGTAACGATGAGCCGCAGGTAGGCTACGTCTTCCCTGAGGTCATTTTTTCGAGAAGCAACATCACCTCAGGATGGCAAAATCTCCACTGCAAAGCTTTGTGAAGTCTGTCATGCAGTCAAGCATCACCAGTCATACTGTATAAAAGAAATGCATAAATAAAATAATAATCTGGCACAGTGCCAGAAAACATCACATCTCTGGACTTCTGCAAATAACAGAAATACATAAATAAACAAATGCGAAAAATAAATAAATACACATCTCAGTTCTTAACAAAGAGCTGCTGCAGAGGGTGAACTTCTTTGTTGAGAACTGAAATGTGTATTTATTTATTTTTCGCATTTGTTTATTTCTGTATTTCTGTTATTTCCAGAAGTCCAGAAATGTGATGTTTTCTGGCACTTTGCAAGACCGGTTCATCTCAGTGGTCAGTTTTTGAAACGGACGTCTTGAATAAATACAAATACTGTGAACAAACACTTTTTTGCCTCTTACACATCTTCAAGATATATCGTAGATCAAACGGTCTGGCAGTGAATAGAGCAGGCTATTGCAGAATCTGTATCATGATACCATCGATATGATGGACAACACTGTATGGTAGTTGCGAGTACACCAGAGTCCTGTGCAATTATTCTTGCCTCACTAAATGCCGCAAAGTGTCCTTCTTTATTGTGTTATGGAAATAGCCACCCTAGGTTCAACCTTCATTTTATGAAGTGACGAGAATAGTGCGCAAAAACAAACAAAAATAACGACTTTATTCAACTATTTCTTCTAGTCTGTGTCAGACTTCTACGCAGTAAAATTGTTGAATAAAGTTATTTTTATTTGCACAAAAACTTATTTTCAAGGGAAAAAAGTATTTAACCGCTTCATAAAATGAAGATTGAACCACATAGATCCACTGAGGGCGAGTGTAGATGAACCCAAGTGCAGTATTTATTAACTTCCAACATGAACAGATGCGAGATGAACAACAGACTTGACTAGATAAGAGATTCCCTGACATTGGTACAGGGACAATACTCGACAAGAGACAATGGAAACATGACGGCTGTATATACAGGACTATTGGGATCACATGACAAAAACATGAAACAAGGGAATATGACACAACTAAACCAACCAATAGGAACATAACACAGAGACAGAGCGCGTTTAGGCCACGTATGTGTGTGTACATATTGTGAATTAATTTATTAAACGTATTTAACTAGCGTTCGTAGCCGTCAGTGAATTAATAAAAAATAGGCTAAAAATATCAGTTGACCCGATGTTAACTTTCTTCACTGAGGCGAAAATGAAGAGACTAGTCAGAGCTCAGCTTTAGGAAGAGACAGGACAAGAGAAGGAGACTGAGAGAAAAAGAAAGAGTGCTGGAAAAGAGAGAGTGATGAAATGAGGAGAGAACAGGTGTGACAAGATAAAAGCTATTTATTATTATTTATTTATTTTTAGCATTCAAACACCTTAAAATGCACATATGTAAATCAGAGAAATACATTTTTTCTTGGGGGACCATGCCCCCAAAACCCCCTAAATAGCTTGAATTGGGGACCTCACCGGTTTTAACATTCCTTAAGGCAGTTTTATTCTCAAAAGTTGCTGCTGTTTCTACTTAAAATTCAAATTGATTAAGTAAAAAAAAAAAATTCTCAGGTAGAAAACATTGTGGCACCAAGATCAGCTAATATGGGGCCCTTGGGTTTGTTATTGCCTCAGGGCCCCGCGTGTTCTTAATCCCGGCCTGGTTGCAGTGGAGTTAAAAGTACAAATCACAGTTACAGTCAATATGGGAGCTATTTTTACTGGATCTGAGACAATATTTGGACCATCATACATTGTTGATTTGTTGTTGTTTCTTATGTTTTATGATACAGCAAATTTGATGAATTTTGAATAGTTTCTGTGCGCAAAAAAACCCTAAATAACGACTTATATAGTGATGACCGATTTCAAAACACTGCATCATGAGGGTTCGAAGCGTTATGAATCAGTGAGTCGATTCATGATTTGGATCGCGTGTCAAACCGCCAAACTGCTGAAATCACGTGACTTTGGTGATCCGAACCGCTGAATCGACTCACTGATTCATAACGCTCCAAACCGCTGAACCGACTCACTGATTCATAACGCTCCAAACCGCTGAATCGACTCACTGATTCATAACGCTCCAAACCGCTGAACCGACTCACTGATTCATAACGCTCTGAACCGCTGAATCGACTCACTGATTCATAACGTTCCAAACCGCTGAATCGACTCACTGATTCATAACGCTCCAAACCGCTGAATCGACTCACTGATTCATAACGCTCCGAACCGCTGAATCGACTCACTGATTCATAACGCTCCAAACCGCTGAATCGACTCACTGATTCATAACGTTCCGAACCGCTGAATCGACTCACTGATTCATAATGCTCCGAACCACTGAATCGACTCACTGATTCATAACGCTCCAAACCGCTGAATCGACTCACTGATTCATAACGTTCCGAACCGCTGAATCGACTCACTGATTCATAACGCTCCAAACCGCTGAATCGACTCACTGATCCATAACGCTCCGAACCGCTGAATCGACTCACTGATTCAACTCACTGATTCATAATGCTCCGAACCGCTGAATCAACTCATTGATTCTTAACGCTCCAAACCGCTGAATCAACTCACTGATTCATAACGTTCCGAACTGCTGAATCGACTCACTGATTCATAACGCTCCGAACCGCTGAGTCGACTCACTGGTACATAACGTTCCGAACCGCTTATTCGACTCACTGATTCATAACGCTCCAAACCACTGAATCGACTCACTGATTGATAACGTTCCGAACCGCTGAATCGACTCACTGATTCATAACGTTCTGAACCGCTGAATCGACTCACTGATTCATAACGCTCCAAACCGCTGAATCGACTCACTGATTCATAACGTTCTGAACCGCTGAATCGACTCACTGATTCATAACGCTCCAAACCGCTGAATCGACTCACTGATTCATAACGTTCTGAACCGCTGAATCGACTCACTGATTCATAACGCTCCAAACCGCTGAATCGACTCACTGATTCATAACGCTTCGAAGCTTCATGATGCCGTGTTTTGAAATCGTCATCACTATATAAGTCGTTATTTAGGGTTTTTTTGCGCACAGAAACTATTCTCGTCTTCATAAAGTTATTGTAGAGCCGCTGTAGTGAGATGGACTTTGTAACTTTAGTCTTTAGTGTCTTTTAAGGGTCTTGAGAGTGTAAAGTTGAGCCAATGGAGGCCTTTCAGAGCATCAGATTTACACTAAAATATCTTCATTTGTGTCTGAAGATGAACGGAGGTCTGACGGGTGTCCAACCACATGAGGCTCAGTCATTAATGACACAATTTACATTTTTGGGTGAACTAACCCTTTAAAATGGCCAACTTTACAGCAGAAGAACACATGTTTATAGTCTGGGACAAACTGTGCTTTTGGTCTATTCGACTAATGTTGCCCTTCATGACGACTGTGAGGGGGGAATGTTTTTATAACTCATTCCTTTACATTATATAAAGCCTTAAAGCTCTGCATAATTAAGGGCGTGGCCACTTTGAGTGACAGGTGGATTGCTGTTTGTCTGCTGTCTGTCAGTCATCACCTCAGCTCCGCCCATGTCCCGCCTCTTTGCCCATTTTCTGTTATCTGGGAGAGACGCTGACAAGATGGCGACGGCCAGCTCGACCCGACTTTACACTTCAAAACGGCTCTTTTAAATTCCCTGTTCACAGATTAAATGAGAAACAGCGCTGACACGTCGAGGTTGTGGCTTTGCTTTTGAGTCCTGTAAAGATCAGACTGAAATGATCTTGTTAAATAAACTTCAGATGCTGATAATTGGTTCTGTACTGGTCTAGAACCCGTTTAAATGAGTTTTAGAGACAACTGAGAGGATATTTAATGACTTCAATGTGTATTTCCAGCTAGAAATAGAATCACAGGTTGGACAATTATGTCCACTCTGTCAGACGCCATTTTGATTACAACAAAACTCCGGTTTGTGGGTCTGATCTGAACGTGCCTTAATGCCTTCCTGCCTCTATATACTGCTTGTGAAGGCGTTTATCAAATGAAGGATTCAGTCGTGCTGTTTTCAGGATTGGGATGGAAGTGTGAGTTGTGAAAATCACAGCATGGTTAGTAAAATGAACTCTTTTATCTCAGAAGATTAAAGAAAAATAATAGTCCTCTTGACAAGGGTCTTTTAAATACAAACAACATTCATAATTCTCTCATTTAACACACTATTATGCTTCATTAAAGCTTCTATTAACGATGCTTTTAGTAGTTTTACATGTTTGAAAAGAAATGCAATTCCATTTAATTTAAAATAATTCCTGCAAAAGGCATGTTTACACAGATTTTATGCAATATTTTTGGTCTTTATTTCACTTTTTTTTTTTACACCACTGACAAAACACAAAGTGTGTCTGTAACCCATCAGTCAGTGATTTAAAGCTGCACTATGTAACTTTTCCGTCCGCTAGAGGTCGTCTGTTCAAAACAAAGGCGTAGTTTGATGACGTCACACAGACTCTTGGGACATGTGGTCTTCACCTCAGCCGGTGGGAAAGAATCGGGACAGGACTCGGGCAGAAATCATGTTGATGATGTGATTATTAACGTTACTGTAGTGAAGCAGAGCAGGAGCGAGTGTTGTGGAGCTGAGGAACCGCTGGAGCCATTGATAATAAGATGAACGCAACACACGTTCACACTGCAGTGAGAGTAAAGCGTTTCTGCAGAATAAAACCACAAACCGAGGGGAACGCGGATATGATGTCATCGACAGGCCACGCCCTCACACGTCCCGGTTCCTCGGGTAAAATAGCATCTCACCATTTACAAATAGTTTGGGATATTGTAAGTACTCAACTGAACAAAATATATAACACTGGTCTAGTGGATATTTTACTGAAAAAAAGGTGAAATAATGTAGCTTTAAGCCTCACTACAAGATTCATTCTTTTGTGAATCAGATTACACTTGCTGAGCTGTATGTTTTTTCATTAATCTATACTATCGTTCAAAATTTTGGGGTTGGTATGTAATTTTTTATGTTTTTGAAAGAAGTCTCTTACACTCACCATGACTCTATGGGCAATATTTTAACGATCTGAGCGTGTGTTCTGAAGCTCATGGTGCATGTCCGAATCCACTTTTGCTAGTTTAACGATGGATAAAACAGTCTGCGTGCCAGGCACATGGTCTATAAGGGTCGTCCCTCGTCTCTTAATGAGCCATGGGTGTGTTTTGGGCGTAAAGTGCAATAAACCAATCAGAGTCTCATCTCCCTTTCCCTTTAAAAGCCAGTTGCGCTCACACCATGGCGGAGTCACTATTTTCACATAGTGGAATATAGACACCCTCAACCTGACGAGTCAGTTTAAATACATGTGTTTATCATCATTACTGCCCAGACATGCAATGACTATCCATTTTGACATGTAGGCATTTTTATCTTTACGTACACAATAATAATCTTTTACATTGTAATCCTTTTATTTGTAATATTTGGCATGTGTGTGCTGCTGCACGTCCCTGTGTGTGTAATAGTGCACCCGACTATAGGCGCAAATTACTAACACACCGTTTAAATAACACAAAAGATACTGCGCAGTCGATTCCTCAAAATAGAGGAATAGAAAGTTAAAACAGCATTTATTTGAAATAGAAATCTTCTGCAACATTTTAAATGACTTTTTAACTAAAATAATGATTCCTTACTGAATTAAAAGTGTTATTTCTTAATGACCCTGAACTGTGTAACAGAATGATTCAGAAGAGTCATATGTTCTGTGACCACACTGTCCTCCGAATGACTTCCTCCTACAATATGCAGTTGTTTAAGGGGAAGCGCTGGTGGTTTGCACAACCAGAAACACCATTGCATTTCCGGCAATATAATCTTGGTCTTGCCTGAAGCATAACTGTGTCCTTGACCCCTTTATGAGACCTCGTCAGACTGACCTGTAAGTGGAAGTGAGCGGAGTCCAGGAAGTACTTGTTGAGAACATCCGAGTACTGGTCTATCGCCCGCAGAAACACTTTCATTTGGAGAAGATTCAGGATCATCCAGTCGGGCGGAAACACATTGCCCATCAGGTTTTTGAACATGATGAAAGTCTCCATTAGAAAATCCTGGTGGGGAGACGACAAAAAACATGAAATATTGTTGTTAAGGGCATGTACAGTGGCAAGAAAGAGTGTTGAACCCCTTGCAGAATCTGTGAAAATGAGAATCATTTGAACAAAATAAGAGGGATCATACAAAATGCATGTTATTTTTTATTTAGTACTGTTCTGAATAAGATATTTAACATTAAAGATGTTTACATATAGTCTGTGAGACAAAAAAAAAAGCTGAATTTATAAAAATAACCTCGTTCAAAAGTTTACAAACCCTTGATTTGTCGTTCCCTGGATGATCCACGGCTGTTTTTTGGTTTTCTGATGGTTGTTCTTGAATCCCTTATTTGTCCTGAGCACTTAAACTGCCTCCAAACTCTTCAGTTTTCCAGCATCTTCTGCATATTTGAACCCTCTCCAGCATTGACTGTATGATTTTGAGATCCATCTTTTCACACTGAGGACGATTGAGGGACTCAAACACAACCATTAAAAAAGGTTCAATCATTCCCTGATGCTCCAGAAGGAAACGCAAAGCATTAAGAGCCGGGGGTGAAAACTTTTGAACACGAAGATGTCCAAATTTTTCTTATTTTGTTTAAATATTATTTTTAATTTAGCACTGTCCTTCAGCAACAGAAGATACTTACATCATGTTTACCGGAAGACAAATTAAGTACAATTTACCATGATCTTCAAATTCAAGAATCATGGATCTCAGAATCATACAGTCCCTGCTGTAAAGGGTTCAAATGTGCAGAAGATGCTGGAAAACTGAAGAATGTGCAGGAGCTGGAGGATTTTTCTGAAGAACACTGGGCAGTTTAACTGCTCAGGACAAACATGAGACTCATGAATAACCATCATAAAACATAAAAACTAGTGTTGTAGTACTCGAGACCGGTCTTTAGACCATTTATTGACAGTATTGGTCGTGTCTCGGTCTCGACCACATTTATACTCTGTCTTGTCTTGGTCTCAGACTAAGAGGACTCGTGATTTTGTTTCAATACCGGTCAATACCACGACTGCTGGGATATCACTAAACTGCCAGTGCATTGCCTGATTTATTTATTAACATCATTAATGTGATTGGATGTAAAACTTATTGGTCTTGGTCTCAACACACATTGGTCTTGGTCTCAACACACATTGGTCTTGGTCTCAACACACATTGGTCTTGTCTTGTCTTGGTCTCAACACACATTGGTCTTGTCTTGGTCTCAACACACATTGGTCTTGTCTTGTCTTGTCTTGGTCTCAACACATATTGGTCTTGTCTTGGTCTCAACACACATTGGTCTTGGTCTCAACACACATTGGTCTTGTCTTGTCTTGTCTTGTCTTGGTCTCAACACATATTGGTCTTGTCTTGGTCTCAACACACATTGGTCTTGGTCTCAGCACACATTGGTCTTGTCTTGTCTTGGTCTCAACACACATTGGTCTTGTCTTGTCTTGGTGTCAACACACATTGGTCTTGTCTTGTCTTGGTCTCAACACACATTGGTCTTGGTCTCAACACACATTGGTCTTGTTTTGGTCTCAACACACATTGGTCTTGTCTTGTCTTGGTCTCAACACACATTGGTCTTGTCTTGTCTTGGTCTCAACACACATTGGTCTTGGTCTCAACACACATTGGTCTTGGTCTCAACACACATTGGTCTTGTCTTGTCTTGGTCTCAACACACATTGGTCTTGTCTTGTCTTGGTCTCAACACACATTGGTCTTGTCTTGTCTTGGTCTCAACACACATTGGTCTTGGTCTCAACACACATTGGTCTTGGTCTCAACACACATTGGTCTTGGTCTCAACACACATTGGTCTTGGTCTCAACACACATTGGTCTTGGTCTCAACACACATTGGTCTTGTCTTGGTATCAACACACATTGGTCTTGTCTTGTCTTGGTCTCAACACACATTGGTCTTGTCTTGTCTTGGTCTCAACACACATTGGTCTTGTCTTGTCTTGGTCTCAACACACATTGGTCTTGTTTTGTCTTGGTCTCAACACACATTGGTCTTGGTCTCAACACACATTGGTCTTGGTCTCAACACACATTGGTCTTGTCTTGTTTTGGTCTCAACACACATTCGTCTTGGTCTCAACACACATTGGTCTTGGTCTCAACACACATTGGTCTTGTCTTGTTTTGGTCTCAACACACATTGGTCTTGTCTTGTTTTGGTCTCAACACACATTGGTCTTGTCTTGTCTTGGTATCAACACACATTGGTCTTGTCTTGTCTTGGTATCAACACACATTGGTCTTGTCTTGTCTTGGTATCAACACACATTGGTCTTGTCTTGTCTTGGTATCAACACACATTGGTCTTGTCTTGTTTTGGTCTCAACACACATTGGTCTTGTCTTGTCTTGGTATCAACACACATTGGTCTTGTCTTGTTTTGGTCTCAACACACATTGGTCTTGTCTTGTCTTGGTATCAACACACATTGGTCTTGTCTTGTTTTGGTCTCAACACACATTGGTCTTGTCTTGTCTTGGTCTCAACACACTCTCCTTGTCTTGGTCTTAACACACACTGGTCTTGGTCTCAACACACATTGGTCTTGGTCTCAACACACATTGGTCTTGGTCTCAACACACATTGGTCTTGTCTTGTTTTGGTCTCAACACACATTGGTCTTGTCTTGTCTTGGTCTCAACAAACATTGGTCTTGGTCTCAACACACATTGGTCTTGTCTTGTCTTGGTATCAACACACATTGGTCTTGTCTTGTCTTGGTCTCAACACACATTGGTCTTGGTCTCAACACACATTGGTCTTGTCTTGTCTTGGTCTCAACACACATTGGTCTTGGTCTCAACACACATTGGTCTTGTCTTGTTTTGGTCTCAACACACATTGGTCTTGTCTTGTCTTGGTATCAACACACATTGGTCTTGTCTTGTTTTGGTCTCAACACACATTGGTCTTGTCTTGTCTTGCTCTCAACACACTCTCCTTGTCTTGGTCTTAACACACATTGGTCTTGGTCTCGGATTAGGTGGTCTTGACTACAACACTAATAAAAACAGCCGTGGATCATCCAGGGAACGACACACAGTTTTAAGAATCAAGTGTTCATAAACTTTTAAACAGGGTCATTTTTAGAAATTCAGCTGGTTTTTTTTTGCCTCGTGGACTATAAGTAAACATCTTCTATGTAAAACACCTTATTCAGAACAGTTCTAAATAAAAAAATAACTTGTTTTTGAATGATCCCTCTTATTTTGTTAAAATTATTCACATTTTCAGATTCTGTAAGGGGTTCACACACTCTTTATTGCCACTGTATGCATACCCAGAAACTCTACGATTAGATGCAGACCGGCAAACGACATGTGCATGTCCATACTGTACATGACAGAGCAGGAACAACAGATGCTAATTTGAAGCTGCACTCTGACCATACTTATTTCGTTCCGCTATTAAACCCTGACTCACTCCGGGACAGGGAACAGAGCCACATGCGTCGCATCAGTCGGCTGTGCAAAAGGTGGATTATTTATAACTCAACTCTGAGCACAGAAGGCTCTTTCTGCATCTGTGATGATGGATGGCTCCTGCGGAGAGAGCGGGAGACTTACGATAATGTCCTGTCTGGTTTTGAAGGTGCTGATGTATTGTGCGTAATGTGCGTCTTCCATTTGTTTCAGGATAGCGGTCATGCATGCCAGATAGTGGCCCTGTGTCCAGAGGAAGAGAAGGAATAATCAATAACTGTACATGTGCTGCCCACACCGCTGAGAAAACTCATAGCCGAGAGCCAGGGCGAAGAAATAAACAAGTTAAGTTCAGTGGGGCAGACTGCTGTTGTTGTTATGAGTTTCAGCAGGTGTGTGTGTGTGTGTGTGTGTGTGGGCTTTGCCGGGAAGGTAAGCTGATTTATCTCTGCTAAATCTTTCTAGAACGCTCCGTTTTGTGGCGTGCTTACTATGAAGGGAGAGTCCACGCTCAGGTTGATGACCGTACGGTTGACCCTCCGCAAGAGACGGTCCACGATTAACTTCACATGACCGGACGTGGGACCCTGAAAGCAGAAAGAGGTGAATGAGATGCATTGAAGGACGGTTGAATGAGCATCCAGAAACTCTCTCTCTCTGATGAAATAACCTTAGATGACCTTATTTTGGAAATTTGCAATGCAACTGCTCCAGCAAAGAGCTGACCACAAGTCACAAGAGTTTGACCTGAATTGTCAAATACACATCAACTGAAATGTCAGCCAATCTTGAATGTGCTGTCATATCAACAAGCCAATGAAATGCATAACGGTTGAAAGATCAGCCTGTCTGCGTTCATACAGAAAGTCACTCATAGTCTTGAGTAGTCGGATATTTCACAATGAAGTCGTTACAGTGAAAACGCTAATACTGTGAAATATTGTTACTGTTTATCATCATCAGTGTCACATGATCCTTCAGAAATCATTCTCATATGATCATTTGCTGCTCCAGAAACGTTTCTTATTAATGTTGAGAACAGAATTATTTTTGTAACAGTCTTAACTGTCATTTTTAAATCAATTAAATGTTGAATAAGAGTATTACACTCATTGATCTTGCACATGCATTTGTATATCTTACTAACTCAAACGTCAGGTTTCCTGTGATTATGTTGAATCAATAAAATGTGCAACAGCTTCATATATATGGCCAAGAACTGAACATCTTTACTTCTCCAGAGCGGAGAAAATGACCAGAGATTATCTCGGAATCATCCGTGTTGAAAACTACAAACCATTAGTTTTGCATTGTATATAATTATAAAAACAAGCGAGTTCATAAATTCATAGACTTACATTTTAGCAGTATAATTTATAGTTTGTGGGTCAGTATATTTTTTAAGATATATTAATAGTTTTATTCAGAAAGGATGAATATTTCTTTCAGACACACAAACGCTCTCACACACACGCATGCAGCCTTGCACACACACACACACACACACACACACGCATGCAGCCTTGCACACACACACACACACGCATGCATGCAGCCTTGCACACACACACACACACACACACACGCATGCAGCCTTGCACACACACACACACACACACGCATGCAGCCTTGCACACACACACACACACACACGCATGCAGCCTTGCACACACACACACACACACACACACGCATGCAGCCTTGCACACACACACACACACACACGCATGCAGCCTTGCACACACACACACACACACACACACACGCATGCAGCCTTGCACACACACACACACACACACACACGCATGCAGCCTTGCACACACACACACACACACACACGCATGCAGCCTTGCACACACACACACACACACACACACGCATGCAGCCTTGCACACACACACACACACGCATGCAGCCTTGCACACACACACACACACACACACACGCATGCAGCCTTGCACACACACACACACGCATGCAGCCTTGCACACACACACACACACACACACACACACACACACGCATGCAGCCTTGCACACACACACACGCAGCCTTGCACACACACACACGCATGCAGCATTGCACACACACACACGCATGCAGCCTTGCACACACACACACACACGCATGCAGCCTTGCACACACACACACACACACACGCATGCAGCCTTGCACACACACACATGCAGCCTTGCACACACACACACACACACACACGCATGCAGCCTTGCACACACACACACACACACGCATGCAGCCTTGCACACACACACACGCATGCAGCCTTGCACACACACACACACGCATGCAGCCTTGCACACACACACACACACACACACACGCATGCAGCCTTGCACACACACACGCATGCAGCCTTGCACACACACACACACGCATGCAGCCTTGCACACACACGCATGCAGCCTTGCACACACACGCACACGCATGCAGCCTTGCACACACACACACGCATGCAGCCTTGCACACACACACACACACACACACGCATGCAGCCTTGCACACACACACGCATGCAGCCTTGCACACACCCTCCCACACACACTTGCACGCACAAATGTTTTATCACTCGCTTTTGTGTTTCGCGAGTGTGTGTTTTTGTGATGCGCGAGTGTGGCGAGTGACGTCAGATAATGTCAGTGGGCTATAATGGATTATGGTCTGTTCCTGCATGGAAACAGAGGCTGATGTCAGTGGACTGATAAACCTGTGCACAACTTCTATAAACTGCATAAGTGAGCCAGCGGTGCCTCGGCCATCAGATGGTCTGAGATCAGCTCTTCCCTCACCATGTGTTTTCCGTCCAGCATGTCCAGGGCAGTGCTCAGCAGCTGCACACAGGCCTCCAGGTCCGGCTTGTGTGAGTGATCGTCCAGCTGTCCACTCAGCTGATCTGTGATCAGGGGCAGCAGAACATCTCTGCAGTCTAGAAGCACAGCACAGAGTATGAGCTGTGATGACACACAGAGATCATGAATGAGCTGATGAGTCCAGGCCTACCCGACTGCTTGAACAGGTTACTCTCCACAACCTTCACCAGACAGCCCAGCTTCTGCCTCACCATCTGACAACCCGGAATGCTCTCGATGAACTTAGCCAGCTGAACACTGTGAGAGAGAGAGAGAGAGAGAGAGAGAGAGAGAGAGAGAGAGAGAGAGAGAGAGAGAAATAAAACGAATAACAAAGGATGCACCGGTTGACCGGCCAAAAATTGCAATCGTTTTTTTGCTTATATCGCGCGATCGGCAACCGGACAGTTTATGCTTATATTGCGCAATCGGCAACCGGACGGTTTTTGCTTATATCGCGCGATCGGCAACCGGACGGTTTATGCTTATATTGCGCGATTGCGCGATCGGCAACCGGACGTTTTTTGCTTATATCGCGCGATCAGCAACCGGACGGTTTTTGCTTATATCGCGCGATCGGCAACCGGACGGTTTAAGCATATATCGCGTGATCGGCAACCGGACGGTTTATGCTTATATCCCGCGATCGGCAACCGGACGGTTTTTGCTTTTATCGCGCGATCGGCAACCGGACGGTTTAAGCATATATCGCGTGATCGGCAACCGGACGGTTTATGCTTATATCCCGCGATCGGCAACCGGACGGTTTTTGCTTTTATCGCGCGATCGGCAACCGGACGGTTTATGATCATATCAATTGCAATATAGGCGTATTTTCCGCACTTCCGGAAAAATCAGCAAAAAAAAATACAAAGAAAACCGCAAATATAAGCAAAAAAATATATAAGCATAAACCGTCCGGTTGCTGATCGCGCGATATAAGCAAAAACCGTCCGGTTGCCGATCGCGGGATATAAGCATAAACCGTCCGGTTGCCGATCGCGCGATATAAGCATAAACCGTCCGGTTGCCGATCGCGCGATATAAGCATAAACCGTCCGGTTGCCTATCGCGCGATCGGCAACCGGACGGTTTATGCTTATATATTTTTTTGCTTATATTTGCGGTTTTCTTTGTATTTTTTTTTTGCTGATTTTTCCGGAAGTGCGGAAAATACGCCTATATTGCAATTAGGGATCGACCGATATGGATTTTTTAGTGTCGATGCAGATACCGATTTTTTTCATCAGCCTTAGCCGATGACCGATATGGGCTGCCGATTTTCTTGAGCCGATATTTGGAGCCGATACTGCTTTTGCTCCCTCAATTTACATCATAAAAATGACACAATGATCATGATGATAACAATTTAAAAATTAAAAAAGGAACATTTATTGAACTAAAAAAAACTATATTTAACAAATAGTAACAACAGGTAGAACAAGAAACAGAGTTCAGTGGTGAAACTAAATTCTGAAAATAAATATTTAAGCATAAATAAAATAATTACACTATTGCACACAGTATCAACAAGCAAGCAGCATAATAAAGTGCACACTGACTGTACTATACTTAAAACTTTTATACTTTTAAAACTATCTACAACCTAGTCATTTAATGCTTAGGTGCACTTAACTTGCACCTAAGCATCGGCCGATACATGTAAAAATCGCAAATATCGGCCTAACACTAATTGCAATCATTCGCGAACATGTCACTTGTGTGTTACAAACGGAAACTGGAGAACTGAGGGAAGAGACGAGATACGCTGAAGGGAATGAAGAGCCGCTTTCCTGCGCGAGCTGAAGTTGCGCAAGCTGAAGTTGCGCGAGCTGAAGTTGCGCAAGCTGAAGTTGCGTGCGCGAGCTGAAGTTGCGGGAGCTGAAGTTGCGCGAGCTGCGCGAGCTGAAGTTGCGCGAGCTGCGCGAGCTGAAGTTGCGCGAGCTGCGCGAGCTGAAGTTGCGCGAGCTGAAGTTGCGCGAGCTGCGCGAGCTGAAGTTGCGCGAGCCGAAGTTGCGTGAGCTGTGCGAGCTGAAGTTGCGCGAGCTGCGCGAGCTGAAGTTGCGCGAGCTGAAGTTGCGTGAGCTGTGCGAGCTGAAGTTGCGCGAGCTGCGCGAGCTGAAGTTGCGCGAGCTGAAGTTGCGCGAGCTGAAGTTGCGCGAGCTGAAGTTGCGCGAGCTGTGCGAGCTGAAGTTGCGCGAGCTGAAGTTGCGCGAGCTGCGCGAGCTGAAGTTGCGCGAGCTGCGCGAGCTGAAGTTGCGCGAGCTGAAGTTGCGCGAGCTGTGCGAGCTGAAGTTGGGCGAGCTGTGCGAGCTGAAGTTGCGCGAGCTGAAGTTGCTCGAGCTGACCTCTCCGCGCCTGCACAAGTGCAGATAGTGAGCGTTTGTTCAGCTCAGCTTCTCACGTGTTGGATCGGATGAGAACGAAACAGACTAACTTGTGACAAAGCCGAAATACTTATTTTTGTAGCTTAAAGAAGAACATACATGCACTTTAGAAATGAAATACTATCAGTTGTGTTGCCTATAGGATGATCATCTTTATTTTACCTTATAATTTACATTGACTTAATTTGATTTAAAAAGCACCTGCTGTAGCATCTTAGTTTTTTTCGCTGCACTAAACATTATTTGATTTAACATTTTGGAACAATTATACTTTGGTTTTATTTAATTTCACTGGTAAAGAATTTTTTCCTTTACACTGAATTTAAAAACAAATGCTGATTTAAGTAACGTCTTTGTTTGGATTGCAGAATATGCAGTTGACTTTAATTTCACCTTTCAGCCTTTTCATTTCCAATTCAATTTCCCGTTCATTTCAGATTGAGGACTTGTTTTCATTAGCCAAAAGCCAATTTAGCCTGTTAAATACCATATAAACATCTTGTTCATGTATACTTTCATTCTTTTATTGTGTAAAAAAAAAGAAAGAAAAAAATCGGTATCGGTATCAGAATCGGCCATGTAAAATCATGATCGGTGCATCACTACGAATAAAGGTATGGAAAACGTAAGTCAGAAGGAATTACAAGAAAAGAGAGAACTGACATAAAAAAAGAGTGTGAAGATCTGAGATGCACAAGCCTTCATTTCTCTAAACTAGTCTTCAAACTTTGGATGTTAGAGATGTCAACCAACATTAGGGAACACACAGGATTGATCACACAGGAGAAGTGAAGGATAAGAGCCGGGGGAATCCAGCAGAGCGAGAATCCGCACTTTACCCATCACACATCAGATCAGAAAGAAAACATTCAACAAGTGGAAATATGACGTCTACAATACAAGGAACAGCTTCTGTGTCCCAATAAAGCAGCATCCATTTAATCATTTCAATAAAAATAATCATTCACAATGTTATAATTGCATATTTTAACTTGGTGTAAATAGCTGCTGCCTTTAATAAACTATTGTCCGTCCATCCATCCGTCTATCACTCTTGCTATCTAAATATCTATCCATCTATCTGTCAGTCCATCCACCACCCACCCATCCATCCATCCATCCATCCATCCATCCATCCACCCATTTATCTATCCACCCACCCATCCATCCATCCATCCATCCACCCACCCATTTATCCATCCATCCACCCATCCAGCCATTCATCCATCCATCCACCCATTCATCCATCCATCCATCCATCCATCCACCCATTTATCTATCCACCCACCCATCCATCCATCCATCCATCCACCCACCCATTTATCCATCCATCCACCCATCCAGCCATTCATCCATCCATCCACCCATTCATCCATCCATCCATCCATCCACCCACCCATCCACCCATCCATCCACCCACCCAATCATCCATCCATCCATCCATCCACCCACCCATTTATCCATCCATCCACCCATCCATCCAGCCATTCATCCATCCATCCACCCATTCATCCATCCATCCATCCATCCATCCACCCACCCATCCACCCATCCATCCACCCACCCAATCATCCATCCATCCATCCATCCATCCACCCACCCATTTATCCATCCATCCACCCATCCAGCCATTCATCCATCCATCCACCCATTCATCCATCCATCCATCCATCCACCCACCCATCCACCCATCCATCCACCCACCCAATCATCCATCCATCCATCCATCCACCCACCCATTTATCCATCCATCCACCCATCCAGCCATTCATCCATCCATCCACCCATTCATCCATCCATCCATCCATCCATCCATCCATCCACCCACCCATCCACCCATCCATCCACCCACCCAATCATCCATCCATCCATCCACCCACCCATTTATCCATCCATCCACCCATCCACCCATTCATCCATCCATCCATCCATCCACCCACCCATCCACCCATCCATCCATCCACCCATTCATCCATCCATCCACCCATCTATCCACCCATCCATCCACCCATTCATCCATCCATCCACCCATCTATCCACCCATCCATCCATCCATCCATCCACCCATCCATCCATCCACCCATTCATTCATCCACCCATCCATCCACCCCTTCATCCATCCATCCATCCATCCATCCACCCATCTCTGTCTGTCTGTCCATCAATCCACCATCCATCCACCCATTCATCCATCCATCTATCTGTCCATCAATCCACCATCCACCCATTCATCCATTCACCCTTCCACCCATCCATCCATCCATCCATCCATCCGTCCGTCCATCTATCTATCTATCTATCCATCCATCCATCTATCTATCCGTCCATCCATCCATCCATCCATCCATCTATCTATCTGTCCATCAATCCACCATCCACCCATTCATCCATTCACCCTTCCACCCATCCATCCATCCATCTATCATCCATCCATCCATCCATCCATCCATCCATCCATCCATCCATCTATCTATCTGTCCATCCATCTATCTGTCCGTCCATCTATCTGTCCGTCAATCCACCATCCACCCATCCATCCGTCTATCCGTCCACCCATCCATCCATCTATCTATCCGTGCATCCATTGCTTCATCCGTCCATCCATCCATCCCTCCGTCCAGCCGTCCATCCATCCATCCATCCTGAACTCTGGCATGAGGAGTATAGCGGTGGATCTTCAGTTGATATTGAGAAGTTGTGTGTGATTCTGGCACTTCTGCAGTGTGTGTGTGTAAGATCTGATCTCAGGGATGATTGAATATAGAGATGTGATGTTCTTTACCCACTCTAGGGTTCATTAGGAGTTAGTTTTTGAACACTGATCCCAGTCACGTGTTGATAGACACTCTGGTAGATTTAACATCTGATTTCATCATTGATTTACATTCACATGTTTTACTGTAAGCATGATGTGTGCTTTACCTGAGCTCTACAGCGTCAAAGACCTTCTGCAGTTCATTGATGATGGTGGGAAGATATTTCAAGATGGCTCCCTGTGAGAAAAACAGATGTATAAATATATAGAGATAATGTATTCCTGTGATCAAAGCTGAATTTATCATCATTCCTCCAGTCTTCAGTGTCACATGACCCTTCAGAAATCATTCTCATATGAGGATCTGATGCTCAACACACGTTTATGATTATTATAATGTTGGAAACAGTTGAGCTGCTTCATACTTCTGTAAAACCTTGATATATTTTTCTCATGGATTAAAAAAGAACAGAATTTATTTGAAATAGAAATCTTTTGTAACTGAATAAGGGTATTATTTACTTTCATATATAAATGAGTTACTGATCATAAACGTTTGAACACTAGAGTAAATCTTCATGTCTTTTATAAATTCTCGAATGAAGCGGTGAAAGGGTGAAGCCTGCCTTTATCTTCACTCCTTCATCCAGAGGTCTGTCCATCAGGTTACTGATTGAGAGAAATAATGTCCGAATGGAGTCGGGAAACTGCCCTGCGTCTTCACTTTTCCCATAAAACCTGACAAACAACAAACAGAATTAGCAAAGAACATGTTAGTGATCTATCTATCTATCTATCATTCTATCATTCTATCATTCTATCCGTCCGTCCGTTAACTAATGAACCTTATTGTAAATTGATACCACACTATTATTATTGCATATTTTTAATTAGTGTAAATAGCCGCTGCCTTTAATAAAATATCTTTCATCCGTTCATCCATTCTTCTGTCTATCTATCCATCCATCCATCCATTCTTCCGTCTATCCATCCATTCATACACCCACCCATCCATCAATCCATCCATCCATCTGTCTATCCATCCATCCATTAATCTATCCATCTGTCCATCTGTCCATCCCTCCATCCGTTCATCTGTCCATCTGTTCGTCTATCCATCCGTTTATCTATCCAACTATCTATCCATCCATCCGTCCATTCTTCCATCTATCCATCCATCCATCCATCCATCCATCCATCCATCCATCCATCCAACTATCCATCCATCCATCCATCCATCCATCCATCCATCCATCCATCCATCTATCCATCCATTCTTCCGTCCATCCATCCATCCATCCATCCATCCATCCGTCTATCCATTAATCTATCTGTCCATCTGTTCGTCTATCCATCCATCCATCCATCCGTCCATTTATCCAACTATCTATCCATCCATTCTTCCGTCCGTCCGTCCATCCATCCATTCACCCACCCACCCATCCATTCATCCATCCATCTATCCATCCATCCATTACTCTATCCATCTGTCCATCCCTCCATCCGTTCATCTGTCCATCTGTTCGTTTATCTATCCGTCCATCTATCCAACTATCTATCCATCCATCCATTCTTCCATCTATCCATCCGTCCATCTATCCATCCATCCATCCATTAATCTATCCATCTGTCCATCCCTCTATCCATTCACCTATCTATCCATCCATCCATCCATCCGTCCATCTATCTATCTGTCCATCTGTTCGTCTATCCATCCATCCATCCGTCCATCTATCCAACTATCTATCCATCCACCCATCCATCCATCCATCATCCATCCATCCATTCTTCTGTCTATCCATCCATCCATCCATCCGTCCATCCATCTGTCTGTCCATCTATCTGTCCATCTATCTGTCCGTCCATCCATTTGTTTGCCTATCCATCCATCTGTCCATCTATCCGTCCGTCCATCCATCTGTACATTCTTCCATCCATCTGTCCGTCCATTCATCCATCCATCCATCCATCCGTCCATCTGTCCATCGATCTGTCCGTCCGTCCATCTGTCCATCCACCCATCCATCTATCTGTCCATCCATCCGTCCATCTATCTGTCCATCCATCTGTCCGTCCATCTATCCGTCCATCCATTAGTCCATCCATCCATCCATCCATCTGTCCATCCATCCGTCCATCTATCTGTCCATCCATCCGTCCATCAATCCATCCGTCCATCCATCCGTCCGTCCGTCCATCTATTAGTCCATCCATCCATCCATCCATCTATCTGTCCATCCATCCGTCCATCTATCTGTCCATCTTTCTGTCCATCTATCGGTCCATCCATCCAACCATCCATCCATCCATCCATCCATCTATCTGTCCATCCATCCGTCCATCTATCTGTCCATCTATCTGTCCATCTATCGGTCCATCCATCCAACCATCCATCCATCCGTCCATCCATCCATCTGTCCATCCATCCATCCATCCATCTGTCTATCCATCCATCCATCTATCCATCCATCTGTCCATCCATCCGTCCATCTATCTGTTTGTCTGTCCATCCATCCATCCATCTGTCCATCCATCCATCCATCCATCCATCCATCCATCATCCATCTATTTGTCCATCCACCTCTCCATCCACCTCTCCATCATCCGTTCACCCAGACTCTGAGTGCTCCTCATGCTGCATATGGATGTCTGTAATCTTATTCTGCAGTAAATCAGGCTTTGCTTTGAACCAGTGCTCTTGATTTAATTGCCTTTTTTGAGCTCCAGATTGAGGTTCAATTGTGTTTGTACATATACAGAAGCGAGTGGCTTCTAAAGATTCATCTTTACTGCTGCTTTTTTCATTTGCATTGTCAGATGAAGGACAAGTTCAATCAAGCCCTGCGAGGAAATAAGGGCCAGTACCCACCTCAAATAGAGAACTCGAGACTGCACAATGAAACGAAAGAGATATTTGAAGGCTTTCAAGGCAGCGTACAGTCGCTCTGTATGAGCCGGATTCTCAGCATGACCCACAAAATAATTCAACACTTTGGTCAACTTCCTGTGAAAAGACAAGGCAGAGCAAGGCAATTACAGCATGCTTGCAAATAAATATAGATCACAGCTGAGAGCGTCAGGTGTGTAGAGAACAGGTGAGAGAAGAAGAGACTGTTAGTGGGAGATGGCAATGTGAGAATTAAACGTCAACAAAAACGGCCACGTTATATTAAAACACATGAACTGTGACACGAAGGGCAGAAGCTCTTACTGATACGCCAGAGTCGCACTGAAGTGTTTGCTGATGTATGTCTCCAACACAGGGTTAAAATGCTGAAACTTCACATCGCCGATCAGTGAGATGATGAAAACCTGGACAAATCAAGCACAAATACATGACTTTACATCCACCTTCTTATGAAGCAAAACATTCAATTATAGTTCATCAAATTAAAGTAACTGCATCTGCAAAACGTCCTTTCTTTTGTACTTATGCAACCAAAGATCGAGTTGGCAGGAAAAAATAATAACAACCAACTTGATTATTACTAAATATTCAACTATATTACTGATCAGCTCATTTCAACTATCATAAAGTAATAATTAAGAGATAAAATGTTAAAAATATAATTTTAAATGTCCTCAATATTAGATAAAATGTTGAAATATGATTTTAAAAGTCCTCATTATTAGATAAAAAATAAAAAATATGATTTTAAAAGTCATAATAGTGAGATAAAAAGTCTAAAATATGACATGCTAAGTCATAATTATTACATAAAATGTTGAAAATATGATTTTAAAAGTCCTCATTATTGGATAAAAAGTCAAAAATATGATTTTAAAAGTCCTCATTATTAGATTAAGTAAAAAATATTATTTAAAAAATCTTCATTATTAGATAAAATGTTAAAAATATAATTTTAAATGTCCTCAATATTAGATAAAATGTTGAAAATATGATTTTAAAAGTCCTCATTATTAGATAAAAAATAAAAAATATGATTTTAAAAGTCATAATAGTGAGATAAAAAGTCTAAAATATGACATGCCAAGTCATAATTATAAGATAAAATGTTGAAAATATGATTTTAAAAGTCCTCATTATTGGATAAAAAGTCAAAAATATGGTTTTAAAAGTCCTCATTATTAGATTAAGTAAAAAATATTATTTAAAAAATCTTCATTATTAGATAAAATGTTGAAAATATTATTTTAAAAGTTCTCATTATTAGATAAAGTCAAAAATATGATTTTAAAAGTCCTCATTATTAGATAAAATGTCAAAAATATGATTTTAAAAGTCCTCATTACAAGATAAAATGTAAAAAAAAATATGATTTTAAAAGTTCTCATTATTAGATCAAGTCAAAAATATGATTTTAAAAGTCCTCATTATTAGATAAAACGTCAAAAATATGATTTTAAAAGTCCTCATTATTAGATAAAATGTCAAAAATATGATTTTAAAAATCCTCATTATTAGATAAAGTCAAAAATATGATTTTAAAAGTCTTCGTTATTAGATCAAGTCAAAATGTGACATGCTAAGTCATAATTATAAGATAAAACATTGAAAATATGATTATAAAAGTCCTCATTAGATAAAAAGTAAAAAATATGATATTAAAAGTCCTCATTATTAGATAAAAAGTAAAAAAATATGATATTAAAAGCCATAATAGTAAGATAAAAAGTTGAAAATATGACATGCTAAGTCATAATTATAAGATCAAATGTTGAAAATATGATTTTAAAAGTCCTCATTATTAGATAAAAAGTTGAAAATACGACATGCTAAGTCATTGTGAGATGAACAGTCGAAATTAGATTTTTAAAAAGTCTAAATTATGATTAAAACACACACTAAGACATTTAAGAGATGAAATCATGCTTATTTTATTTTATGTGCTTTAAAAAAAAATAACCACACTTATAATAATAATATTAACATAATTGTTTTCATTTTGTGCAATATATTTTTTACATGTGTTTTTACATTTTGAAATCAGTTTTTACAGCAGAAATTAATAAAAAACTGACTTTTGCTTTTCATCTAAAACTTAAATGTAAGGCAACTAAAACAGTGGGTAATAAAAAAATCTCCGCCCAGAGTAAATGATGGTGTTCTGCATCATATGGTCAAATCTGACAAGTCTATCTGTGAGGGGGAAGATGTGCCATATGGCGAGCGGTAAGGTTTCTCCTATGAATATCTGATGAAGCCGCTCTGACTTTACTCTGACTTCAGATCCCAGACTCCAGCATGAGCATCAGCTTCCCACACCAGGACAATCATTCCTGATTCATGCACAAAACTAATCAAGCCTTATGTCAAGATTTACACATTTCAATTAATAGTCACATTTAATCAAATTGAACTGAATAATCCTTGCATATTATCATAAAAATAGAGCTAAATAAAACATTTTGTATAAAACTTAAACTTCCTTCCCTTGTTCCATTAAGATTTATACAAAATGTCTTAAGATCTATTTTTTATACTTAATTCATAATATGAATAATATGCAAGGATTATTCAATTCACTTTGATGCAATTTGACTATTAATTAAAATGCGTAAATCTGGAAAAATACATTAAAAATATCATATATTTCACTTCTGGGGGGTCTACTTCATGAAAAATGTTACGGTTGAGCATAACTATAAAAATACATTATGATTATAGAAATATAGATTTCTTACTATTTTATTAGTTTTCATTACTTTTTAAAGAGATTGTAGTATTATTATTATTATGATTATTATGATGTTTAATATTATTATTATTAATGTGTACATTAGTATGAATAATAGTATCATTAATAATATTTCATTATTTTCTGTTACTTTTTAGAGACTGTATTATTATTATTATTATTATTATTATTAGTAGTAGTAGTAGTAGTATTGATAATATGATTATTAATGATCATTAGTATGAATAATAGTATCATTAATAATATTTCATTATTTTCTGACTTTTTACAGACTGTATTATTATTAATGATAATATGAATATTAATGATCATTAGTATGAATAATAGTATAATTAATATTTCATCATTTTCCGCGACTTTTTAGAGACTGTATTATTGTTGTTATTATAATTATAATTATAATTATTAATATTAATGATAATATGAATATTAATTATCATTAGTATGAATAATAGATTCATTAATAATATTTCATTATTTTCTGTGAATTTTTAGAGATTGTATTATTATTATTATTATTAAAGATAATATGAATATTAATGATCATTAGTATGAATAATAGTATCATTATTAATTAATAATATTTCATCATTTTCTGTGCTTTTTTAGAGACGGTATTATTATAATTGTTATTACTAGTAGTAGTATATATGAATTTGAATATGATTGTTAATATTACTAATTATTCATAATCATTAATATCCATATAAGTTAATAATAATTATAATCATGTACATTTGTTAAGTCACAGAAAGTAAAATATGAATATTAATGTTACAATTAGCGTTGATATGCATATTAATTATATATTCATATTCATATTTCAAGAATTCATAATAATAAGAATAAGATCTCTTAAATAATGATATAATCATCATGTATTTTTATAGTTGATGATGATCAACTGTGTGATTCTCCCAGTGCAATATGAACAATATGATTATTAAATCTATGCATCCAGTGATCACGAGGGAAAGCTGGATCTGAGTGAGCCACACTTGAACTGTTATAACTGGGATTAGGGATTTGAGCAAGTGCTAAAGTTCAGTGTGTAACTTCTATCCGGGACACTTCATACTTCAGGCATCATGGGACCGAAAGTTTACATGAAGTGTCTTTGACTGGTCTCAATATTTCCAGGTTTTTCATTACTGGAAAAACTCCAGTTTGGCCACTAGTGCATCTCTGAAGAGCGAGTTAAATGATCAATACTTGCCAGGGCATTGAAAACCAGTGTATCATAGGTTTCTTCCTCCGAGGTCTCCATCATGATATTAAAGAGAGCATCCAGTGTGTCCTGCAGGAACTACACAACACACACAACACACACTTCAGATCATAAAGCAGCATTTTGCAGAAGGCCAAGTGTTGTGTTTTCTCACGAGCTTACTTTAATAATCTCCCCTCCATCGACTTCCATCAGTTTCTGCAGGATTTCTTCCAGTCTCTCAGTGTTTGATCTCCAGTTGAGAAGCCCCAGAAGGTCAACTGAGGAAAACACAACAGATGTAGAAGTCCAGCAATCTCATACGGTCACAAACTGTGAGAGTTTAGCCCAAAATCAAACTTTTGTCATTGTCTTTTCTCCTCTCTCTTGTTGTTTCAAATCATATGACCATATAATCTTTGTTTCTGCTTAGAGGGATAGTTTACCCCTTGATTTACTCTCCCTCAAGTCATCCTATGTGTGTATGACATTCTTCTCTCAGACGAACACAATCTGAGTTATATTAATAAGGTCCTGGCTATTCCAAGCTTTATAATGGCAGTGATTTTTGGGTAATTTTTGAAGTCCATAAAAGTACATCAATCCATCATAAAAGTGCATCTATCCATCATAAAACTGAATCTATCCATCATAAAACTGCATCTATCCATCATAAAAGTGCATCTATCCATCATAAAACTGAATCTATCCATCATAAAACTGCATCTATCCATCATAAAAGTGCACCTATCCATCATAAAAGTGCATCCATCCATCATAAAAGTGCATCCATCCATCATAAAAGTGCATCCTTCCATCATAAAACTGCTTCTATCCATCATAAAACTGCATCTATCCATCATAAAACTGCATCTATCCATCATAAAAGTGCATCTATCCATCATAAAACTGCATCTAGCATCATAAAAGTGCATCTAGCCATCATAAAAGTGCATCTATCCATCATATAACTGCATCTATCCATCATAAAAGTGCATCCATCCATCATAAAAGTGCATCTATTCATCATAAAAGTGCATCTATACATCATAAAAGTGCATCTATCCATCATAAAAGTACATCCATCCATCATAAGTGCATCTGTTCATCATAAAAGTGCATCCATCCATCATAAAAGTGCATCTATTCATCATAAAAGTGCATCTATACATCATAAAAGTGCATCTATCCATCATAAAAGTACATCCATCCATCATAAAAGTGCATCTGTTCATCATAAAAGTGCAACTATTCATCATAAAAGTGCATCTGTCCATCATAAAAGTGCATCTATCCATCATAAAAGTGCATCCGTCCATCATAAAAGTGCATCCGTCCATCATAAAAGTGCAACTATTCATCATAAAAGTGCATCTGTCCATCATAAAAGTGCATCTATCCATCATAAAAGTGCATCCATCCATCATAAAAGTGCATCCGTCCATCATAAAAGTGCATCCATCCATCATAAAAGTGCATCTATTCATCATAAAAGTGCATCTATACATCATAAAAGTACATCCATCCATCATAAAAGTGCATCTGTTCAACATAAAAGTGCATCCATCCATCATAAAAGTGCATCTGTTCATCATAAAAGTGCATCCATCCATCATAAAAGGGCATCCGTCCATCATAAAAGTGCATCTGTTCATCATAAAAGTGCATCTGTTCATCATAAAAGTGCATGTATTCATCATAAAAGTGCATCTATCCATCATAAAAGTGCATCCGTCCATCATAAAAGTGCATCTGTCCATCATAAAAGTGCATCTATCCATCATAAAAGTGCATCTGTCCATCATAAAAGTGCATCTATTCATCATAAAAGTGCATCTATCCATCATAAAAGTGAATCTGTCGATCATAAAAGTGCATCTGTCGATCATAAAAGTGCATCTATCCATCATAAAAGTGCATCTGTCCATCATAAAAGTGCATCTATCATCATAAAAGTGCATCTATCATCATAAAAGTGCATCTATCCATCATAAAAGTGCATCCATCCATCATAAAAGTGCATCCGTCCATCATAAAAGTGCATCCATCCATCATAAAAGTGCATCTATTCATCATAAAAGTGCATCTATACATCATAAAAGTACATCCATCCATCATAAAAGTGCATCTGTTCAACATAAAAGTGCATCCATCCATCATAAAAGTGCATCTGTTCATCATAAAAGTGCATCCATCCATCATAAAAGGGCATCCGTCCATCATAAAAGTGCATCTGTTCATCATAAAAGTGCATCTGTTCATCATAAAAGTGCATGTATTCATCATAAAAGTGCATCTATCCATCATAAAAGTGCATCCGTCCATCATAAAAGTGCATCTGTCCATCATAAAAGTGCATCTATCCATCATAAAAGTGCATCTATCCATCATAAAAGTGCATCTGTCCATCATAAAAGTGCATCTATTCATCATAAAAGTGCATCTATCCATCATAAAAGTGAATCTGTCGATCATAAAAGTGCATCTGTCGATCATAAAAGTGCATCTATCCATCATAAAAGTGCATCTGTCCATCATAAAAGTGCATCTATCTATCATAAAAGTGCATCTATCATCATAAAAGTGCATCTATTCATCATAAAAGTGCATCTATCTATCATAAAAGTGCATCTATTCATCATAAAAGTGCATCTATCCATCATAAAAGTGCATCTGTCGATCATAAAAGTGCATCTGTCGATCATAAAAGTGCATCTATCCATCATAAAAGTGCATCTGTCCATCATAAAAGTGCATCTATCCATCATAAAAGTGCATCTATCATCATAAAAGTGCATCCGTCGATCATAAAAGTGCATCTATCATCATAAAAGTGCATCTATCATCATAAAAGTGCATCTGTCCATCATAAAAGTGCATCTATCCATCATAAAAGTGCATCCGTCGATCATAAAAGTGCATCTATCCATCATAAAAGTGCATCTATCATCATAAAAGTGCATCTATCATCATAAAAGTGCATCTATTCATCATAGAAGTGCATCTATTCATCATAAAAGTGCATCTATCCATCATAAAAGTGCATCTATCATCATAAAAGTGCATCTATCATCATAAAAGTGCATCCGTCGATCATAAAAGTGCATCTATCCATCATAAAAGTGCATCTGTCCATCATAAAAGTGCATCTATCATCATAAAAGTGCATCTATCATCATAAAAGTGCATCTATTCATCATAGAAGTGCATCTATTCATCATAAAAGTGCATCTATCCATCATAAAAGTGCATCTATCATCATAAAAGTGCATCTATCATCATAAAAGTGCATCTATTCATCATAGAAGTGCATCTATTCATCATAAAAGTGCATCTGTCCATCATAAAAGTGCATCTATCATCATAAAAGTGCATCTATCATCATAAAAGTGCATCCGTCGATCATAAAAGTGCATCTATCCATCATAAAAGTGCATCTGTCCATCATAAAAGTGCATCTATCATCATAAAAGTGCATCTATTCATCATAGAAGTGCATCTATTCATCATAAAAGTGCATCTATCCATCATAAAAGTGCATCTATCATCATAAAAGTGCATCTATCCATCATAAAAGTGCATCTATTCATCATAAAAGTGCATCTATCCATCATAAAAAGTGCATCTGTCCATCATAAAAGTGCATCCATCTATCATAAAAGTGCATCTATCATCATTAAAGTGCATCTATCATCATAAAAGTGCATCTATTCATCATAAAAGTGCATCTATCCATCATAAAAGTGCATCCATCTATCATAAAAGTGCATCTATCATCATAAAAGTGCATCTATTCATCATAAAAGTGCATCTATCTATCATAAAAGTGCATCTATTCATCATAAAAGTGCATCTATCATCATAAAAGTGCATCCATCCATCATAAAAGTGCATCTATTCATCATAAAAGTGCATCTATCATCATAAAAGTGCATCCATCCATCATAAAAGTGCATCCATCCATCATAAAAGTGCATCTATCTATCATAAAAGTGCATCTATCTATCATAAAAGTGCATCTATTCATCATAAAAGTGCATCTATCTATCATAAAAGTGCATCTATCTATCATAAAAGTGCATCTATTCATCATAAAAGTGCATCTATCTATCATAAAAGTGCATCTATCATCATAAAAGTGCATCTATCCATCATAAAAGTGCATCTATCATCATAAAAGTGCATCTATCTATCATAAAAGTGCATCTATTCATCATAAAAGTGCATCTATCCATCATAAAAGTGCATCTATCATCATAAAAGTGCATCTATCATCATAAAAGTGCATCTATCCATCATAAAAGTGCATCCATCATCATAAAAGTGCATCTATCATCATAAAAGTGCATCTATCCATCATAAAAGTGCATCTATCATCATAAAAGTGCATCTATCATCATAAAAGTGCATCTATCCATCATAAAAGTGCATCTATCATCATAAAAGTGCATCTATCCATCATAAAAGTGCATCTATCATCATAAAAGTGCATCTATCATAATAAAAGTGCATCTATCCATCATAAAAGTGCATCCATCCATCATAAAAGTGCATCTATCTATCATAAAAGTGCATCTATCTATCATAAAAGTGCATCTATTCATCATAAAAGTGCATCTATCTATCATAAAAGTGCATCTATCTATCATAAAAGTGCATCTATTCATCATAAAAGTGCATCTATCTATCATAAAAGTGCATCTATTCATCATAAAAGTGCATCTATCATCATAAAAGTGCATCTATTCATCATAAAAGTGCATCTATCATCATAAAAGTGCATCTATTCATCATAAAAGTGCATCTATCATCATAAAAGTGCATCTATCATCATAAAAGTGCATCTATCATCATAAAAGTGCATCTATTCATCATAAAAGTGCATCTATCATCATAAAAGTGCATCTATTCATCATAAAAGTGCATCTATCATCATAAAAGTGCATCTATCATCATAAAAGTGCATCTATCATCATAAAAGTGCATCTATCTATCATAAAAGTGCATCTATCATCATAAAAGTGCATCTATCCATCATAAAAGTGCATCTATCATCATAAAAGTGCATCTATCATCATAAAAGTGCATCTATCCATCATAAAAGTGCATCCATCCATCATAAAAGTGCATCTATCTATCATAAAAGTGCATCTATCTATCATAAAAGTGCATCTATCAATCATAAAAGTGCATCTATCATCATAAAAGTGCATCTATCTATCATAAAAGTGCATCTATTCATCATAAAAGTGCATCTATCTATCATAAAAGTGCATCTATCAATCATAAAAGTGCATCTATCATCATAAAAGTGCATCAATCTATCATAAAAGTGCATCTATTCATCATAAAAGTGCATCTATCTATCATAAAAGTGCATCTATCAATCATAAAAGTGCATCTATTCATCATAAAAGTGCATCTATCTATCATAAAAGTGCATCTATTCATCATAAAAGTGCATCTATCATCATAAAAGTGCATCTATTCATCATAAAAGTGCATCTATCATCATAAAAGTGCATCTATCATCATAAAAGTGCATCTATCTATCATAAAAGTGCATCTATCCATCATAAAAGTGCATCTATCATCATAAAAGTGCATCTATTCATCATAAAAGTGCATCTATCATCATAAAAGTGCATCTATCTATCATAAAAGTGCATCCATCCATCATAAAAGTGCATCTATCTATCATAAAAGTGCATCTATCATCATAAAAGTGCATCTATTCATCATAAAAGTGCATCCATCTATCATAAAAGTGCATCTATCCATCATAAAAGTGCATCCATCCATCATAAAAGTGCATCTATCTATCATAAAAGTGCATCTATTCATCATAAAAGTGCATCCATCTATCATAAAAGTGCATCTATTCATCATAAAAGTGCATCTATCTATCATAAAAGTGCATCTATCTATCATAAAAGTGCATCTATCCATCATAAAAGTGCATCTATCTATCATAAAAGTGCATCTATTCATCATAAAAGTGCATCCATCTATCATAAAAGTGCATCTATCTATCATAAAAGTGCATCTATCTATCATAAAAGTGCATCTATCTATCATAAAAGTGCATCTATCTATCATAAAAGTGCATCTATCATCATAAAAGTGCATCTATTCATCATAAAAGTGCATCCATCTATCATAAAAGTGCATCTATCATCATAAAAGTGCATCTATCTATCATAAAAGTGCATCCATCCATCATAAAAGTGCATCTATCATCATAAAAGTGCATCCATCCATCATAAAAGTGCATCTATCATCATAAGTGCATCTATCTATCATAAAAGTGCATCTATCCATCATAAAAGTGCATCTATCTATCATAAAAGTGCATCTATCTATCATAAAAGTGCATCTATTCATCATAAAAGTGCATCTATCCATCATAAAAGTGAATCTATCTATCATAAAAGTGCATCTATCTATCATAAAAGTGCATCTATCTATCATAAAAGTGCATCCATCCATCATAAAAGTGCATCTATCTATCATAAAAGTGCATCTATCTATCATAAAAGTGCATCTATCTATCATAAAAGTGCATCCATCCATCATAAAAGTGCATCTATCTATCATAAAAGTGCATCTATCTATCATAAAAGTGCATCTATTCATCATAAAAGTGCATCTATCCATCATAAAAGTGCATCTATCTATCATAAAAGTGCATCTATTCATCATAAAAGTGCATCTATCCATCATAAAAGTGCATCTATCTATCATAAAAGTGCATCTATTCATCATAAAAGTGCATCTATTCATCATAAAAGTGCATCTATCCATCATAAAAGTGCATCTATCTATCATAAAAGTGCATCTATCTATCATAAAAGTGCATCTATCTATCATAAAAGTGCATCTATTCATCATAAAAGTGCATCTATCTATCATAAAAGTGCATCTATCTATCTATCATAAAAGTGCATCTATCTATCATAAAAGTGCATCTATTCATCATAAAAGTGCATCTATCATCATAAAAGTGCATCTATTCATCATAAAAGTGCATCTATTCATCATAAAAGTGCATCTATTCATCATAAAAGTGCATCTATCTATCATAAAAGTGCATCTATCATCATAAAAGTGCATCTATTCATCATAAAAGTGCATCTATTCATCATAAAAGTGCATCTATTCATCATAAAAGTGCATCTATTCATCATAAAAGTGCATCTATTCATCATAAAAGTGCATCTATCATCATAAAAGTGCTTCTATTATCATAAAAGTGCATCTATTCATCATAAAAGTGCATCCATCTATCATAAAAGTGCATCTATTCATCATAAAAGTGCATCTATCCATCATAAAAGTGCATCTATCTATCATAAAAGTGCATCTATCCATCATAAAAGTGCATCTATCTATCATAAAAGTGCATCTATCTATCATAAAAGTGCATCTATTCATCATAAAAGTGCATCTATCTATCATAAAAGTGCATCTATCTATCATAAAAGTGCATCCATCCATCATAAAAGTGCATCTATCTATCATAAAAGTGCATCTATCTATCATAAAAGTGCATCTATTCATCATAAAAGTGCATCTATTCATCATAAAAGTGCATCTATCATCATAAAAGTGCATCCATCCATCATAAAAGTGCATCTATCTATCATAAAAGTGCATCTATCTATCATAAAAGTGCATCTATTCATCATAAAAGTGCATCTATTCATCATAAAAGTGCATCTGTCCATCATAAAAGTGCATCTATCATCATAAAAGTGCATCTATTCATCATAAAAGTGCATCTATTCATCATAAAAGTGCATCTATCATCATAAAAGTGCATCCATCCATCATAAAAGTGCATCTATCTATCATAAAAGTGCATCTATCTATCATAAAAGTGCATCTATTCATCATAAAAGTGCATCTATTCATCATAAAAGTGCATCTGTCCATCATAAAAGTGCATCTATCATCATAAAAGTGCATCTATCCATCATAAAAGTGCATCTATTCATCATAAAAGTGCATCTATCATCATAAAAGTGCATCTATCCATCATAAAAGTGCATCTATCCATCATAAAAGTGCATCTATCTATCATAAAAGTGCATCTATCTATCATAAAAGTGCATCTATTCATCATAAAAGTGCATCTATCCATCATAAAAGTGCATCTGTCCATCATAAAAGTGCATCTATTCATCATAAAAGTGCATCTATTCATCATAAAAGTGCATCTGTCCATCATAAAAGTGCATCTATCTATCATAAAAGTGCATCTATTCATCATAAAAGTGCATCTATCCATCATAAAAGTGCATCTGTCCATCATAAAAGTGCATCTATTAATCATAAAAGTGCATCTATTCATCATAAAAGTGCATCTATCCATCATAAAAGTGCATCTGTCCATCATAAAAGTGCATCTATTCATCATAAAAGTGCATCTATTCATCATAAAAGTGCATCTATCCATCATAAAAGTGCATCTGTCCATCATAAAAGTGCATCTATCATCATAAAAGTGCATCTATCCATCATAAAAGTGCATCTATCCATCATAAAAGTGCATCTACCCATCATAAAAGTGCATCTATCCATCATAAAAGTGCATCCATCCATCATAAAAGTGCATCTATCTATCATAAAAGTGCATCTATCTATCATAAAAGTGCATCTATCCATCATAAAAGTGCATCTATTCATCATAAAAGTGCATCTATTCATCATAAAAGTGCATCCATCTATCATAAAAGTGCATCTATTCATCATAAAAGTGCATCCATCCATCATAAAAGTGCATCTATCTATCATAAAAGTGCATCTATCTATCATAAAAGTGCATCTATCCATCATAAAAGTGCATCTATTCATCATAAAAGTGCATCTATTCATCATAAAAGTGCATCCATCTATCATAAAAGTGCATCTATCCATCATAAAAGTGCATCTATCTATCATAAAAGTGCATCTATCCATCATAAAAGTGCATCTATTCATCAAAGAAGTGCATCTATCTATCATAAAAGTGCATCTATCTATCATAAAAGTGCATCCATCCATCATAAAAGTGCATCTATCCATCATAAAAGTGCATCTATCTATCTATCATAAAAGTGCATCTATTCATCATAAAAGTGCATCTATTCATCATAAAAGTGCATCTATCATCATAAAAGTGCATCCATCCATCATAAAAGTGCATCTATCTATCATAAAAGTGCATCTATTCATCATAAAAGTGCATCTATTCATCATAAAAGTGCATCTGTCCATCATAAAAGTGCATCCATCCATCATAAAAGTGCATCTATCCATCATAAAAGTGCATCTATTCATCATAAAAGTGCATCTATCATCATAAAAGTGCATCTATTCATCATAAAAGTGCATCTATCATCATAAAAGTGCATCTATCCATCATAAAAGTGCATCTATCCATCATAAAAGTGCATCTATCTATCATAAAAGTGCATCTATTCATCATAAAAGTGCATCTGTCCATCATAAAAGTGCATCTATTCATCATAAAAGTGCATCTATCCATCATAAAAGTGCATCTATCATCATAAAAGTGCATCTATCCATCATAAAAGTGCATCTATCCATCATAAAAGTGCATCTATCATCATAAAAGTGCATCTATCATCATAAAAGTGCATCTATCCATCATAAAAGTGCATCTATCCATCATAAAAGTGCATCTACCCATCATAAAAGTGCATCTATTCATCATAAAAGTGCATCTATCCATCATAAAAGTGCATCTATCCATCATAAAAGTGCATCTATCTATCATAAAAGTGCATCTATCTATCATAAAAGTGCATCTATCTATCATAAAAGTGCATCTATCTATCATAAAAGTGCATCTATTCATCATAAAAGTGCATCTATTCATCATAAAAGTGCATCTATTCATCATAAAAGTGCATCCATCTATCATAAAAGTGCATCTATCCATCATAAAAGTGCATCTATCTATCATAAAAGTGCATCTATCCATCATAAAAGTGCATCTATTCATCAAAGAAGTGCATCTATCTATCATAAAAGTGCATCTATCTATCATAAAAGTGCATCCATCCATCATAAAAGTGCATCTATCCATCATAAAAGTGCATCTATCTATCTATCATAAAAGTGCATCTATTCATCATAAAAGTGCATCTATTCATCATAAAAGTGCATCTATCATCATAAAAGTGCATCCATCCATCATAAAAGTGCATCTATCTATCATAAAAGTGCATCTATTCATCATAAAAGTGCATCTATTCATCATAAAAGTGCATCTGTCCATCATAAAAGTGCATCCATCTATCATAAAAGTGCATCTATCATCATAAAAGTGCATCTATTCATCATAAAAGTGCATCTATCATCATAAAAGTGCATCTATCCATCATAAAAGTGCATCTATCCATCATAAAAGTGCATCTATCTATCATAAAAGTGCATCTATTCATCATAAAAGTGCATCTGTCCATCATAAAAGTGCATCTATTCATCATAAAAGTGCATCTATCCATCATAAAAGTGCATCTGTCCATCATAAAAGTGCATCCATCTATCATAAAAGTGCATCTATCATCATAAAAGTGCATCTATTCATCATAAAAGTGCATCTATCCATCATAAAAGTGCATCTATCTATCATAAAAGTGCATCTATCTATCATAAAAGTGCATCTATCTATCATAAAAGTGCATCTATTCATCATAAAAGTGCATCTATCCATCATAAAAGTGCATCTATTCATCATAAAAGTGCATCTATCCATCATAAAAGTGCATCCATCCATCATAAAAGTGCATCTATCCATCATAAAAGTGCATCTATTCATCATAAAAGTGCATCTATCCATCATAAAAGTGCATCTATCTATCATAAAAGTGCATCTATCTATCATAAAAGTGCATCTATCTATCATAAAAGTGCATCTATCTATCATAAAAGTGCATCTATTCATCATAAAAGTGCATCTATCCATCATAAAAGTGCATCCATCCATCATAAAAGTGCATCTATCTATCATAAAAGTGCATCTATCATCATTAAAGTGCATCCATCCATCATAAAAGTGCATCTATCTATCATAAAAGTGCATCTATTCATCATAAAAGTGCATCCATCCATCATAAAAGTGCATCTATCTATCATAAAAGTGCATCTATTCATCATAAAAGTGCATCTATCCATCATAAAAGTGCAGACTCATTTCAGTGCAAAATAATCAGGTCAAAAACGACTTAATAAACTGCAAATAGCCTACAAGTTTATGTTTATTTTTAATTCATTTAGGCAGACAACAAGGCCACCAAGTACTGCACAGCTAATTAATTTAACGTTTTTTTTTTTCTAAAGTCATTTTTAGTTGAAAATTTCAGGACTTCAGTCGACCAAGATTTTCTTTGGTTGATTCCAGCCCTATATACTACAACGTTTTGAGTTGGTTTCAGTGGTTTCGCGTGTACGCAGATATTTTTTGAGACGAGGGTGAAAAAAAAGATTGGATAGGGAAAGTTTGTGTGGATGTGGCCTTAATAGGTTTTTCCCTCGTCAAAAAGAAACATTTGACTAGTTCTGCCTCAATACCATGTGGTGTTAATACAGTAAATCATGGTGAATGTTGGTGATTTGTGACCGAAACCCCTGAACTTCGCTCATGTTGTCTCCACATCTGATATCTGTGGTTCATAACAGAGAATTCTGCGCGAACGCTTCCACTAGATCTCGATGTTATTAATTCTGTGGCGAATCCAAAAGCTTTCTCACTGGATCTCCCAGCGCTGTGTAGTAACAGTTTTGCGTGATCTAGATCGGCCCGTGTGTGAGCTCACGCTGTCTATTATTGCTCTGAGCTGATAAACGCTCCGGTTCCGCTTTCGTTTGCGTTTGATGTTTCTCATATGCAACAGAAATGCCAGCTCTTATCAGCACTGCGATGGTCACACTGGTGTGACCTCTAACAACATTTAGTCGTCCCAGCAGGAAAAAAGATTGCAGTCTGGAGCCCTGAATGTGTGTCAAAACGGTTTCCTATCTAATATGCAGAGACATTTTTGGGTGAAATATTATGGAGAAATTTAAATTAAAAATATACTAAATGACTATAGTGGTGCTGTTGCTTTTACAAAAGGAAATACCGTTTTGAGTAAGCTTTGTAGAGCAGGTGAGGGTGGCGATCTGGAAGCTGTCTTTGGTGATGGGAATGAGACCGGCATGATGGAAGGATTTTCCCGTCTGTCTCTCTTTCTCTTCCACTTCAGAATACAAGCCCGGCAGAGTCAAATACGTCCTGGCATCGTCAGTCTTCTTCACATCCACCTGTAGGAGCAGAAGAGGAAGTGGCACTGCATGTGTGAGACATTACTGTCTGTCTGGATGAACAGTAAGACCACATGACATGGGACAGTAATAGATACTGCAGGTGTAAAGGGAAGTTCAGAAAGAGACCCAAAGGTTACAATGATTCCAGCGAAGAATCAAGTTCTGTGACAGTAGTACATTTATTCAGCAAAGATGCCTTCAATTGATCAAAAGTGACAGTAAAGACATTTATAATGTTATAAAAGATTTATATTTCAAGTAAATACTGTTCTTTTGAACTCCATATTCATTAAAGAATTATCAAAAGTATTAACTATTTTCAACATTAATAATCATAAATGTTTCTTAAGCATCAAATCCTCATATTATAATGATTAGTGAAGGATCATGTGACACTGAAGACTGGAGGAATGATGATAAATTCAGCTTTGATCACAGAAATACATTACACATTAAAATATATTAAAACTGAAATCCTTTTCATTGGAGTTTTTACTGCGTTTTTTTCTGCATCAAATAAATTCAGTCTTGGTGAGCATAAGAGAAAATATTAGTAACCAATATTATCGACACCAAACTTGTGAAAGGTAGTGTAAAATGGCATCTCTTCGACAATGTATTTGTTTTTACGACAGTAGATATGGAGGAAATGGTTAATCTAAAACAAGTTTACAACATCACAAGATAGTAAATAACAACAGAATTTTAAATTCTACATAATTCCCTTAAAGGAATATTCTGTTTCAATGCAAGTTAATAGGAACGCTCCACTTTTTTTGAAAATAGGCTAATTTTCCGACTTCCCTAGTTTTAAAGCGTTTTCGAATCCATTCAGTCGATCTCCGGGTCTGGCGGTAGCACTTTTAGCATAGCTTAGCATAGATCATTGAATCTGATTAGACCGTTAGCATCTCGCTCAAAAAATGACCAAAGAGTTTCAATATTTTTCCTATTTAAAACTCGACTCTTCTGTAGTTACATCGTGTACTAAGACCGACGGAAAATGAGAAGTTGTGATTTTCTAGGCCGATATGTCTAGGAACTAAACTCTCATTCCTGTGTAATAATCAAGAGCTTTGTGCCCTGAAAATAGGCTAACTTCCGTCAACATAACCAACGTGATAACCTGCTCACACAGAGAGCGCTGGGGACTATTTTCAGGCGCTGTGTAATATCATTGCGCCACTGCACTCATGAGACGGCTCAAAGTTCCTTGATCGGTCTAGAAAATCACAACTTTTCATTTTCCGTCGGTCTTAGTACACGATGTAACTACAGAAGAGTTTTAAATAGGAAAAATATCAAAACTCTTTGGTCATTTTTTGAGCGAGATGCTAACGGTCTAATCTGATTCAATTATCTATGCTAAGCTAAGCTAAAAGTGTTACCGTCAGACCCGGAGATCGGCGGAATGGATTCGAAAACGGTAAAACTGTTCAACTCTAGGGGAGTCGGAAAATGGGACAATTTTAAAAAAAAAGTGGCGTTCCTTTAAGCTCAATCAACAAAACTGTACAGTGAAAACCAGGATTCATCCGTGAAGAGAACACCTCTCCAAAGTGCCAGACGCCGTCGAATGTGAGCATTTGTCCACTCAAGTCGGCAACGACGATAAACTACAGTCAGCTCGAGACCGCGACGAGGGGTGGCACATGACAATAATAATGCCGTCTAATCAACATCTTGATATGCCACACCTGTGAGGAGGATGGATCATCTCAGCAAAGGAGAAGTGCTCACTAACACCGATTTAGATTTGTGAACAATATTTGAGAGAAATAGGCCTTTAAAGGGTTAGTTCACCCAAAAATGAAAATTGTGTCATTAATTCCTCACCCTCATGTGGTTGGACACCCGTCAGACCTCCGTTCATCTTCAGACACAAATGAAGATATTTTAGTGTAAATCTGATGCTCTGAAAGGCCTCCATGAGTCGACTCAATGATTCATAACGCTTCGAAGCTTCATGATGCAGTGTTTTGAAATCGTCATCACTATATAAGTCGTTATTTAGGGTTTTTTTGCGCACAGAAACTATTCTCGTCTTCATAAAGTTATTGTAGAGCCGCTGTAGTGAGATGGACTTTGTAACTTTAGTCTTTAGTGTCTTTTAAGGGTCTTGAGAGTGTAAAGTTGAGCCAATGGAGGCCTTTCAGAGCATCAGATTTACACTAAAATATCTTCATTTGTGTCTGAAGATGAACGGAGGTCTGACGGGTGTCCAACCACATGAGGCTCAGTCATTAATGACAGAATTTACATTTTTGGGTGAACTAACCCTTTAATGTACATAGAAAAAGTCTAAAAACAGATTAGCTTATAACGCTAGTCTATGGGGCATAGAATAAGTCAAATTAAATCGCTAGTTAATAACACTAACAAGACTTATCGATAATAGCCTCACACTAACACATAATGAGGGTCCCTACATGCAAACCAAAGCATTGAGAACTGTGTAAGTGTACAAACAGTTTAATAAGAAGATACTTTATAAAGACAGAATATTACGCGTATACAGACAAGAGCCATCTTGGAAAACAGTCTGGACAAGTCGAGCCACGGTTGAATAATCCGCCATCTCTTTAGTGTGTGTCCTTTGGAAGCACTAGTCTCTTTTGCGTTCAGTTTTTTTATTATTATTTGTATTTATTTATTTTCTCTGTTGAGTTCAGTGCTTTCTTCCGGAAACAGCGGACCATATGAGATTCACAGTTCATCACTGAGCACAGCGTTCGTGGCTCGACTTGTCCAGACTGTTTTCCAAGATGGCTGCTGTCTGTATACGCGTAATGTTCTTTCTTTATAAAGTATCTTCTTATTAAACTGTTTGTACACTTACACAGTTCTCAATGCTTGGGTTTGCATGTAGGGACCCTCATTATGTGTTAGTGTGAGGCTATTATCGATAAGTCTTGTTAGTGTTATTAACTAGCGATTTAATTTGACTTATTCTATGCCCCATTTACTAGCGTTATAAGCTAATCTGTTTTTAGAGATAAAACTCTTTACATTCGATTTTCACGAAAACGCATCCCAGAGAACGATCTACCCGGTAACCATGTGTTAATTACCCCTAGGGTCATTTTTCACAGGAGTTGTCCTTTAATTTGCACTGAACCAAGAACATGTCTTAAGACGCCCACCTTGTAGACAATGAGATCGTGTTTTCCATCTGGGAGTGTGGTGCCATCCGACTTCATCAGGCGGACAAAAGCCATGCCAAAAGGCTTCTCGGACTTATCTCTGGCTACAGAAATGTAAGCAGACACATTTTAAACATTAAAACTTGAACATACAGTAGCGCAGAGGTTCTCGACCTGGGGTCAGCAAAAATGCCAATGGGTTTAAGTGAGATCTCCATTTCCAAAAAACCTTTTTCAGGTTGCATAATATTTTGTCGGACTTGCAGGTTTTCTTGCACCTAAAATGAAGTGCAATGCTCGCTACAAACATGACCTGGACAAAAAGGTTGAGAACCTCTGCAGAAATGCATTAATGAGAACAGAAAAAAGAGAACAGACACCACAGTCTACATACAGTTCTTGCAACCTCAATGCCCTATAAGGACTCACAATCTTGAGAAGATCTGTGTCTGAAGGTAAGCCTCAGGTGACATCGACACACATCCTCAATGGGAATGGCCACCTGATGGACAGAAGAGAACGAGTGAATGGAAAGCCGGGTGCAGCTCTTAAGTCCCTTTCACATGACCCGCGTGAAGGGCTTCAACGCGCCTCTTAACACAAGCGGCAGGAGTTCAATTGACCTTGACATGAAAAGCATTGCTGGCAGAGTCACAGAAGGGCACTTCTCTTTCTAGGAAAAATGAAAGGGGCAGGTGTACGCAGTGAAAATAGCGCAAGGAAATGGCAGAGGTGACATATTCAAACTTAAAGTTACACTTTAATACACTGCAGAAAGAATAAAAAGAAAACACACTCTCTCTAAAGCCATGATATGCTTTTGACATTGTGTGTGTTTGCATGCAAAACAATGGACCAGATGATTCTGACTTTGACGGACTATTGTAAATAGTGGCAATACTTATTAGTCAATGCATAATAAATGTCCCAAGATGGCGGCGCGAGTAGTTCGCGAGGCTCTGGGTCTCTCCAGATTCTGCAATTTTGGTAAAACCAGAGGTGGTGGATTGTGCATTTACATTAACAAAGCTTGGTGCACAAACTCTGCTATTGTTGGGAGTCATTGTTCAGCTAACCTCGAGTTTCTCATGGTTAAATGTAGACCGTTTTATCTACCGCGGGAGTTCACTTCCACCATTATAACTGCAGCCTATATTCCTCCGGATGCTGATGCCAAGCTTGCTATGAAAGAACTTCATGCAGCCATCAGTAAACAACAGACTGATCACCCGGAAGCTGCTTTTATTGTTGCAGGTGACTTTAATCACACAAACTTAAAGTCAGTGCTACCCAAGTTTCACCAGCATGTTTCCTGCCACACCAGAGGAAACAAAACCTTAGATCATGTTTACACAAACATGGCTGGAGCTTACGTTGCGACACCCCTCCCCCACCGGGGACAGTCAGATCACCTCTCTTTGTTCCTCATCCCCAAATATTCACCCCTCATCAACCGTGTGAAGCCATCAGTGAAAACCATCAAGGTGTGGCCTGCGGGGGCAGATTCCACACTCCAGGAAAGGTTTCTAAACACAGACTGGAGTGTGTTTGCTTCTCAAGCCACCAGTGGCGCTCACACGGACATTGACTCCTACACTTCTTCTGTATTGGATCATATCAATACCACCATTGACAGTGTTACAACCCAGAAACAGATCACCACATACCCAAATCAGAAGCCTTGGATGAACAGGGAAGTTCGACTCCTGCTGAAGTCACGCAATACTGCCTTCAGATCAGGAGATGCACAAGCCTACAGTACATCCAGAGCAAACCTGAAGAGGGGCATCAAAAAGGCCAAGCACTGCTACAAGCTAAAGATAGAGGGTCACTTTTCCAACTCTGACCCTCGACGCATGTGGCAGGGCATTCAGGCCATCAGAGACTACAAACCCCCCCACTCCACCCCCGCAGCCACTGATGTCAACTTCCTGAACGAGCTAAATTACTTTTATGCTCGCTTTGAAAGAGACAACAGAGAAACTGCCACCAAGCTCAAACCCTCAGATGACCACCAATCACACTCTCCACCACAGATGTCTGCAAGTCACTGAGCCGGATCAGCGCACACAAGGCTGCTGGACCAGACAACATCCCTGGTCGTGTTCTCAGGGCATGTGCGGAGCAGCTCGCTGGGGTTTTTACAGACATTTTCAACCTGTCTCTTGCCCAAGCAGCTTTACATTCATGCTTCAAACGCACTTCCATTGTGCCAGTGCCAAAACACTCTAACCCTAACTTCTCTGCTCCCTCTTCACCTCCGACTGCAAGCCTGTGTACGGATCTAATTCTATCGTCAAGTTTGCGGACGACACTACGGTGATTGGGCTCATCAGCAACAACGATGAGACTGCCTACAGGGAAGAGATCCAGCACCTGGCCACATGGTGCGCTGATAATAACCTGCTCCTCAACACCACCAAAACGAAGGAGCTCATCGTGGACTTCAGGAAGGAGTCAAGAGGCACACACGACACCATCCACATCAATGGAATGGCTGTTGAGCGTGTCTCCAGTTTCAAGTTCCTGGGGATCCACATCTCGGCGGACATGTCGTGGACGACCAACACCTCCAGCCTGGTCAAGAAGGCTCACCAGCGCCTCTTCTTCCTGAGGACACTGAGGAAGAATCAGCTCTCCTCGGCTATCCTGGTGAACTTCTATCGCTGCGCAATAGAAAGCATCCTGACCAACTGTGTCGCAGTGTGGTATGGGAGCTGCTCTGTTGCGGAGCGCAAGGCACTGCAGCGGGTGGTGAAAACTGCCCAGCGCATCACAGGGACTCCACTGCCTGCCATCGAGCACATCCAGAGGAAACGCTGTCTGCATCGAGCTCCAGCATCCTCAAGGACTCCTCTCACCCAGCCCACAGACTGTTTTCTCTCCTGCCCTCCGGCAGGCGTTTCAGGATCCACCGGACCAGGACCAGCAGACTTAAGAACAGTTTTTTCCCCAGAGCTGTCTCTTTACTGAACTCAAACCCCCGTTGATCCACTTCCCTCATAAACTGCTAACTCTCCTACCTCACATCTGCCTTCACTTTGTTATTTGCACTACCGACTGTTTATTACAGTAACAACTGTTTACTTATGCATTTTGCACTACCATACCGTAACTGGATTATGCTCATTTGCACTGCCGACTGTTATTTACAGTACCAACTGTTTACATCTGTATTTTGCACCGTACTTCTCACTGTAATATGCAATCACTTTCCACTGCACTTTTACACTTTTTTCGGATAGCTTCTGTCCATAATTTATTGCACTACCTTAATCCACTGCCATATTCCTCATTTTAGCCTAACATATCATTGTATACCTCTCTCTGTAAAATTCTGTTTATAGTAATAGCCATCTGTATATTATATTATATTCATAGTACATATCCACCTGTAAATTCTGTTTATAGTAATAACCATCTTTCTATTTATAGATATATTTATATATATTCAGTACATATCCATGTCCTGCACTTATGCATTCCCTGTGCACCTCCGAAACATCACGGTGCTGAGTGTTTTCAAAACTCATCTGAAAACACACTTTTTTAATCAAGCTTTTGACTCTTAGTGCTGGTCTTGCTTGGTTGGACTTGTTTTTATGTTGTCGTTTGATGCATGTTTTGGAAAGCGCTTTGTGCACCTTTTGGCTGCTGTAAGGCGCTATATAAATAAAAATTGATTGATTGATTGATTGATTGATTGATTATGCAAACGTTGTATATCCTGCACTTGCTGCTATTGCACTTCTGGTTAGACCTAAACTGCATTTCGTTGCCTTGTACTTGTACTTGTGTAATGACAATAAAGTTGAATCTAATCTAATCTAATCTAATAAGCTAACATGAATAAAGCAGTATATTTTTTTATATACTTTGTTAAAGGGTTAGTTCACCCAAAAATGAAAAATTCTGTCATTAATGACTGACCCTCATATAGCCCAATAGTTACCCTCATACCGACAATAGTTTTTGTGCGAAAAAAAAAAATCAAAATAACGCCTTTATCCAGCTTGTTCTTGTCTTCCGTGTGTGTCTCCACGACGCATGCGCGAGAATATGAGCAGATCCAGTGTTCGGGAATCCATGAAATGCTCACTTAAGCCCCATTTTGAGAACTACACCGAGACCTAAAGCACGATCAGTGTAGAATCAACAGCTGAGATACGCGCGTCTTCCTCTGCTTGAGAACAAATCTCTTCTGGGTCATGTGTCCGAACGCCGGATCTGCTCATATTCTCACGCATGCGTCGTGGAGACACACACGGAAGACAAGAACGAAAATAAGAAAATAAAGTCGTTATTTAGATTTTTTTTTGTGCACAAAAACTATTGTCGTCGCATCGTAAAATTATTGTAGAGTCACTGTGGTGAGATGGACTTTGTAACGATGTTTTTAGTGCCTTTTATGGGTCTTGTGAGTGTAAATGTACTGAATGCCAATGGAGGCCTATCTGAAGCCTTTCTCAGCATCAGCTTTACACTAAAATATCTTCATTTGTGTCTGAAGATGAACGGAGGTCTGACGGGTGTCCAACCACATGAGGCTCAGTCATTAATGACAGAATTTACATTTTTGGGTGAACTAACCCTTTAATGTTAATTAGTAAAAATATAATTGTTCGGGTTTATTTTGTTCACAGTGCGTTAATCGAAGTTAACGAAATACAACGTCTGATTTTAAAAATGTATTAATAAATGCTGAAATTCACATGAAATAAGATGCTGTTCATTGGTAGTTCATGTTAACTGCTCTAGTTAAAGGTGGGTTAAGTGCTTTCTAACTAACCTACATATTACAATTATGACCAGATTAGAGGAACCAAAGGACACAAACATATACAAACATGCCCCCTTACTGCTAATTGGCTATACGTTTGTTTTGGTACTCGGCCCGAGACACTTTTCTAAAGCAGTTTTGAAATATCACTTACCCCAGCTTTAACTAATATTCAATTCAAATTTATTTGTATAGCGCTTTTAACAATAATATGATAATAATGTTTCAAAGTAATATGAACAAATGAAACATATTGTAAAGTGTTACAAGCGAGTTGAGTGCCGATATGTGTTCAAGAGAAGAACACATGTTGAAATTAATATGCAGGATATTTGTACTCATTCAAACAGAAATTTTCATTTGTGAACTTTTACAGTTAAAACATATGATTGGCCGTATGGGAAGTGCTTCACAAATAAATGTAAAGTGAATTTTTGGTTTAAAATCAACTGTAAAATGTATGTCAATGTTCATGCAAAAATTGCATTAGCAAAGAGGTTTTAATAAAGTAATTAAATAAATTAATAAAACATGCACAAAGAATCAGTCGCTCTTGTTTTAATATTTGACTGTGGCTCCAAAAGTTTTTGACAACACTAAGCTGGGGTGAGTGATATTTCAAAACTGCTTTAGAAAAGAGTCTCGGGCCTAGTACCAAAACAAACGTACAGCCAATCAGCAGTAAGGGGGCGTGTCTACTAATGACGGGGAGAAGAGAGCGCTCAGTGCTCGCCATTATTCAAAACACAGGACGGACATGAGCTGAGACGACAGAAAGAGAGAGATGGCAGATAAACACACATGTGGAAGATGTGGAACAAAAGAAGGCTTGGGATCAGCTTTCCAGCGCTGGAGAACTCCAGGAGCGAGCGTTGCTTTATTTCTTCTCCATAGGAGAGTAACACTGGTTTAGTTTAGTTTCACAGAACTAATATATGTTGGCTTTTGCTTGAATATGCTCATGTGTCATGTTTGCTTGTGATCGTATCGGCGTGATAAAGACCCGTTCATTTCCACACCGGATAAGAGCGTCTAAACCTCCTCACTGTGTGTTTCAAGCGTCAGCTCCCAAAGTGTGTCCGGAGAGACCGATAATACACTCCTCATATATGTTTGTGTCCTATGGTTCCTCTAATCTGGTCATAATTGTAATATGTTGGTTAGTTGGACTGTCGTGCTGTCAAGTTGTTCAGGAGAACTGTGTTTGTGTTTTTGGGATGTTACTATGCGTTCACACCAGACGCGACTTGGGCGAATAAATCGTGCAATCCGCGCTTGAACATTTTGAGTTTACTCGCTTCATTCGCGCGTGACATTCACTTCACAATAGACGTGAATTCATGTCATGGGAGGAGCTTCTGCCAGCGGCTCGTCTCGCTGTGAAATGGCTGACATGTGCTGCGTCCCAATTCGCCTACTTATACTACGACCTAGAAGTATGTACTCTTTTTGTGAAGAAAAAGTACATACTTTTGAGTGTATAGCAGACGAGTATGCAAGCTTTGGGACATACTACTTCTTCATCTATAACGGACTCTGTTGCTTAGTTACTTGCATTCCGTCACCGTTTAAACTGCCCTGTCAATCATCGTCCGTTCAAATCCCACATTAAATTAAATTTCCTACCGTATCGGAGAGAAATGTAGTCTCACGTTGATCTGCCAGTCGTGGGTCTTTAATGCGGAGACTCTCCTCATGTGTTTGAAGTTTAAATATAATAATGCATTTAAAAGTTATTGGGCAAATGTATCATTACAAAAGTTCTCAATGCTGCTGCAGATTAAATATAATGTGGGTAATATTGAATAAATATCTTTTCGTCAGGTTAAATACTGATAATTGATCACACAAACCCCTTTATCTAAACCTCTCTATTTAACCGTGGCAGTCGCATAACCGTCACGTTTGTAGTTTTTCAACAGTTTTTATCCGCTTTTGTAGTTCTAATCGAATCCTCGTCCATCTCGCAATGGGTTGTGGGTAATATCAGCCATTAGAGTGCGTGCGGATCTGCACTTCGGATTCTGACCGGAAATAGTAGAGCATCCGGGAATCTGTGGAACACTCTTATCAACATACTATGACTTGGGACAAACTAATTCTTTTTTCGAATACTATTTAGTACGGATAGTGTGCAAATTGGGACGCAGCGATGGATTGTTTTAAAATAAGGCGAATAAGCTCAATTTGCCAGCTTTAGCTAGCTTGTAGTCTCAAATATTATATACATAGAATATATATATAGTTCAAATTGAGTAAAGACCGTTTTTAACAACTCACCAGACTGTCCGACCTCCTCACTCACTTTCTTCCAAGCAAGATCCTTTTTGTTGCTGTTTCTATAAAGTACGTTCAGCTCCGGGTATCCACATATGATTTTGTCCTCATTGTTGTCACTACTAGAGCAAGCTCTTGATTGGTTAACACGGCGCAAATATCCACCAAAGTTCAGATCTTGCGCGAATCACGCAAAGACGCGAATAGACATTCTGCGACACGATTCGAACAATTGAGGCGCCGCAAATGACGCAATTCGCGCAAATTGAGCGATTCAGGCGTTTGGCGCGCGTAATGTCAAACACCCAAATCGCTCTATTTGTGCGAAACGCGTCATTCGCGCAGCTGAATGTCTATTCGCGTCTTTGCATTGACTTAACATGTAAATCACTCGCGCTTAACACTTCATTCGCTTCTGGTGTGGACGCACCATAATGCTTTGCATTGAAGAATAACGGTCAAGTCAAGTCAAGTTTATTTATATAGCGCTTTTAACAATGCAGATTGTTTCAAAGCAGCTTCACGGCGTTAAAAAGGAAAATAATGCAACAGAATTTTATTCAGCCGTATAGCTATTCCGGAGAAAACGGTGATGTCATCAGCTCATTTAAGTTATCATACAGTGACAGTGTGGGCTTTAGATCAGTAATTAGATCAGTAATTTAGTTTATATGGTTAATTTAGTTTACTAATTAGATTTATTTGGATATTTAGTTGAAAAATGTATTGTCCCCAACTGAGCAAGCCAAGCCAAAGGCAACAGTGGCAAGGAAACCAAAACCCCAATGGCGCGAAAGGGTCATTAGCTTCAAAACTTCAAAAAACCTGAACCCAGTTGCCTTTGTTTTCATCCTGGTGTTTGTACCTTAACCGTCTCATTCCAGCAGGGCTGCTTGACTTGATAGTAGATGACAGACTTGTATTCAGTGATCCCTTCATAACCAGCTCCAGGAAACATGGCTTTCTGAAGAGAGATTGAGAATGTAGAAACAAAACGAGAAAATCGTTTTTCTTTTCACATACAGTGAGATTCAAAATTCAACATTAACAAGACCAGAAGTTGGCAGTGCACAGCTTGAGTTAAAGGAAACCGTGTTGCATAATGTGCAGGATATAACATGACTGAATACAAGCTTAAATCTCTTAAAAGGGGAACATCTTTAAAGGAAAAAAAAATTTCAGAATGAATTTCTTGTATTTTTCCATGTTCACGAGTGTAGACAGGACACGCATATATGTGAATTACAGCTCAAAATAGCATTTGGCAAGAACCGCGCTGTAAAAAGCTTTCTGTTTGGACATTTTAAAGACAGCAGCTGTTTGATAAAGGAGAAAGATCTGCGAGCTGTTTTTATGCCAGCAACAGTTCTGCTGTCAAAACACAGAGATAAAGGGGGCGGATGAGCTGTGCATGCTAAATAGTTCAGGCGAAAACTGTTAGTCAATATAAACGAGAAGAACGGAGGACAATGGAACCAAAGACAGTGGTTTTTATTCATACCATTCATTTAAAATCACTTCCTAAAAAGTTGCGCCATGGTAATCCAATGCTTTTTTTTTAGCACCTGCAAATTACTGGTGCAAAAAAATTTATATAATTAAAGCTGTTGTAACGCGATTTTACTTTGAATCAAGTGCACTTTAACAAGCGATGGTGTGGGAACATCCTAATTGCGCCTAGATATTAATGTTAGTTAATATTTAATGTTATGGGGTTTCTTTACCTCCATGGGATTTCCTTCTTCATCCACCACGCTCATTATAACTTCTACGTTTTTGGGGGTTTTCTTCTTGCCACGATCAAATTCTCCTTGTAGCAGTGTAACATATATATCATTCCTTACATAACCTGTGGAGACAAAATAGTTGCACTAACTGAACTGTACATAAAGGTTGACTAATGGTCAACTAGAGGATCTGGGTGAAGAGACAACTGCAAATGGATTCACTGAAGTGGGTTAGAAAGGCTTTAATAGCACTATATTTAAGAAGAAGATGCTACAATCTGAAAGATGTACAGACCAACCTGGCAGGATAATTTCAGGAAAGCCCATTTTCCTGACTATAGCCGTTGCGCGATCCACAAAATGAGGGTAATCTTTTTTAACCTGGAACACGTCTCCAGGGAGCAGCTTTAGGGTCACAAACAAACCTGAAAGCAAAAATACGCCGTTATACGGTCAGACAGGTCTCATCAGTCAACAAACTCCAGCCCTGAGGGCACAGATTCTCTCAACACAAACTAAATCATCTCAGAGTCAATTACCAGACAGACAGACAAATTGAATGACAGACAGACAGACAGACCGAGATACAGATCGAACCACAAACACAGAATGAACATCAGAACGAGAGGTAAACAAACAGACCGAGACCGCTAGACCGAACGACTGACCGCGAGACAGACAGACCGAACGACAGACAGACCGATTCTCTCAACACAAACTAAATCATCTCAGGATCAAATACCAGACAGACAGGCCGTGATACAGACAGACAGACCAAACGACAGACCGAGATAGAGACCAAACAACAGACAGACTGAAAGACAGACAGACAGACCTAGAGACCGACTGGACGACATACAGACCGACAGACAGATCGAACGACAGACCGATATACAAATTGAAAGACGGATCGAGAGACAAACAGACCGAATGAACGTCAGACCTAGACAGACAGAGAGACCAAACGACAAACCGACAGACAGACCGAACAAAAGACCGAGACAGACCGATCAAATGACTGACCGAGAGACAGACAGACCGAGAGACAGATCGAACCACAAACAGACTGAACAACAGACAGACCGAACGAAAGCCCGAGAAACAGACAGACCGAACAACAGACCGAAGACAGATTCTCTCAACACAAACTAAATAATCTCAGAATCAATTACCAGACAGACAGAACGACAGACCGAAAGACGAAGAGACAAATCGAACAACATACAGACAGACCTAAAGACAGACAGAACGACAGACTGAGATACAGACAAACGGACCTAGAGAGAGACAGACAGACCAAACGACAGACCAAGATACAGACAGACAGACCTAGAGACAGACAGACCGAACGACAGACTGAAAGACAGAGACAAATCGAATGACAGACAGACAGACCTAAAGACAGACCGAACGACAGACTGAGATACAGACAGACAGACAGACCTAGAGACAGACAGACAGACCGAACGACAGACTGAGATACAGACAGACAGACCTAAAGACAGACAGACAGACCTAGAGACAGACAGACAGACCTAGAGACAGACAGACTGAACGACAGACAGACAGACTGAACGACAGAAAGACAGACTGAACGACAGACAGACAGACTGAACGACAGACAGACAGACTGAACGACAGACTGAACGACAGACTGAACGACAGACAGAACGACAGACAGACAGACAGACAGACAGACAGACAGACAGACAGATAGACAGATAGACAGATAGATAGATAGATAGATAGATAGATAGATAGATAGATAGATAGACAGACAGACAGACAGACAGACAGACAGACAGACAGACAGACAGACAGACAGACAGATAAATAAATATATGCATTTACACGCAAAGCAATGTGGCAGATTATTTTGCATCATACTGACTATTAGAAATAATAGTTAAGCAAAACAGTTTTTTTAATGGTCGATCCCAGTAATTACAGTGTTGGGTGCCAATATGTGTTAATAAAATTGAACTGAGAAACTCAGATGAACACATGTATGCTGAAATTAATAGACAGTACATTTTTTACACAATACTTGATCAAAATCCACACAGAATTTGTCATTTTTACTTTTTTTTTTACAATTAAAACACATGATTGGCCTTAAATAGTATAAATAAATAAAAAGTGTATATTTTTGTCTCTTTGTAAAACAGTTTGACTTTATCAAAGTGATCCTGTTCTCATCCTCTCAAACTTTCCAGACATTCGACTATCATGCAACAATCGAGAAACTTCCACAAGGTCACATTTGTCGGCAGAGACATCTTTGGTCTATTGGTCTGGATTTACCCTGTCCTTTGTGGTTGACCTCTCGCGTTGCGATGACCTTGTTGAAGACGGCAACGAGTGGTTCGTTCTCACCAATGACACGAGACGGGATGAGAGGAGACATGATTAGCTGTCTCTGACGGATGTACGTTTCCATGGCAATCCTAGGAAAAGAGAGTCCAAGAGGAGGACAAAATTGAAGGAAATAGCAAAACATAGCCTAGGGGTAACAGTGTATGATGGATTCTGCCCAAGAAAAACAACAATGCATGAAGAAGAACATAAAAAGAGAAACTACAATAATGCAAATTAAGGATATTCTAATCTCAAAAAGGACACACTCACTGTTGAAAGGGGATGAAATACTGCTTATCATCATCATCAATTTTCCCATGGGCAATATCTGTGATATCCATGACTGTAAACACAAAGAACAGGAGGATAGAGTTGATCTGAACCGCAGATACATTACATTAAATTATTACGTTCTATATTTGGTTCATATTCCCTCAGAGAGAGAAAATAACTTGCATCTTCTAAGTGTTAGTTTTGCGATGCATTCGGAGGGCAAACTGTAATTCTTTGAATATGTTTCAATGCTGATAAAAGATTAATTTTGAGTCTATAGGAACCTCTATCAACTTTTGATTTGGAAGCTTGAACACCAAATGAACAGACGCTAAATCATCATCAACATTAAGATTATTAAATCTAAGAGAAACACATTGTTCTGTGATCGTGCTGCCTTACTGATAACTCCTGAAATGTCTTTTAGGACTCTAATTATGTACCATCAACCATGAAAAATGGTTCACAACAAGGTAAACCAGGTGTTGTGTGTGCGTGCAGGTTTAAGAAAGCCACCGGATGAATGTAATAAGCCAGTGACGCAATATGTCTGAGCTTACGGTAAAAATTGCTTCAATTTTCTTCTTGAAAAATACAATGCAGGCATTCAACCTGATGTTATTGTCAGCAGCAATAAAAAAGAGGTCAAAACACTTGACACAACGTCCTTTTGAAAGAAAAAGAAACTATTTTATGCAAATGGGGTTTGCCTGTGAGTTTGATACACAATGCAACCATTTCATATGACATGATTCAGTTAGACCAACAAGGAAAAATTATAGTTGTCTCATTGGGTCTTTCTGAAAACTTTAAACTGAAATATGATAAACACTATAAGCTCTGAGATGTGAAACATCATGCACACTTGACTGGGGAAAAGACCCTTTTTTCAAAAGCACATCGGCAATACGGATAAATGTCTTTTGCTCAGTTATTTGACATAATGCGAGGCAGTGCTGAAAGTGACAAGCTTGCCCGCATAGACACTATATGATGATTGAACTGTTTTCTCCATTTATGCATTTGGCAGACGACTTACAGGGACAATCCTCCTGGAGCAACATGGAGTAAAGTGCCTTGCTCAAGAACACTGGTGGTGGCGACTGCTGGGATCAAACCAGCAACCTTCTGCATATCAGTTCGACAGACCAAGACAGACAGACCGAACAACTGGCCAAGAGACAGACAGACCGAGACACAGACAGACCGAGAGACAGACAGACAGAAGACAGATTCTCTCAACACAAACTAAATCATCTCATAATCAATTACCAGACAGACAGAACGACAGACAGACAAATCAAGCGACAGACAGACCTAGAGACAGACTGAGATACAGACTGAACGACAGACCGTATGACAGACAGACCAAGAGACAGACAGACAGACAGACAGATCAAGAGACAGACTGAGATACAGACTGAACGACAGACCGTACGACAGACAGACCAAGAGACAGACAGACAGACAGATCAAGAGACAGACTGAGATACAGACTGAACGACAGACCGTACGACAGACAGACCAAGAGACAGACAGACAGACAGACAGACAGACAGATCAAGAGACAGACTGAGATACAGACTGAACGACAGACCGTACGACAGACAGACCAAGAGACAGACAGACAGACAGACAGACAGACAGACCTAGAGACAGACTGAATGACAGACCGTACGACAGACAGACCAAGAGACAGACAGACCGAACAACTGGCCAAGAGACAGACAGACCGAGACACAGACAGACCGAGAGACAGACAGACAGAAGACAGATTCTCTCAACACAAACTAAATCATCTCATAATCAATTACCAGACAGACAGAACAACAGACAGACCAATCAAGCGACAGACAGACCTAGAGACAGACTGAGATACAGACTGAACGACAGACCGTACGACAGACAGACCAAGAGACAGACAGACAGACAGACAGATCAAGAGACAGACTGAGATACAGACTGAACGACAGACCGTACGACAGACAGACCAAGAGACAGACAGACAGATCAAGAGACAGACTGAGATACAGACTGAACGACAGACCGTACGACAGACAGACCAAGAGACAGACAGACAGACAGACAGATCAAGAGACAGACTGAGATACAGACTGAACGACAGACCGTACGACAGACAGACCAAGAGACAGACAGACAGACAGACAGATCAAGAGACAGACTGAGATACAGACTGAACGACAGACCGTACGACAGACAGACCAAGAGACAGACAGACAGACAGACAGACAGACAGACCTAGAGACAGACTGAATGACAGACCGTACGACAGACAGACCAAGAGACAGACAGACAGACAGACAGACAGACAGACAGACAGACAGACAGACAGATCAAGCGACAGACAGACAGACAGACCTAGAGACAGACCGTGATACAGACAGACAGACTGAAATAAAAAAGACAGACAGACAGACCGAAAGACAGACAGACAGACAAATCAAGCGACAGACAGACAGACAGACAAATCAAGCAACAGACAGACACACCGAAAGACAGACAAACAAATCAATCGACAGACAGACGTAGAGACAGACCGAGATACAGACTGAACGACAGACCGTACGACAGACAGACCGAGAGACAACCAGAGAGACCAAACGACAGACAGACCGAACAACAGACCGAGACGGATAGATCAAACGAAAGACAGAGAAACAGACAGACAGACCTAGAGACAGACAGAGATACAGACCGAGAGACAAACAGACAGACAGACTGATTCTCTCAACACAAACTAAATCATCTCATAATCAATTACCAGACAGACAGAACAACAGACCAATCAAGCGACAGACAGACCTAGAGACAGACTGAGATACAGACTGAACGACAGGCCGTACGACAGACAGACCAAGAGACAGACAGACAGACAGATCAAGCGACAGACAGACCTAGAGACAGACCGAGATACAGACTGAACGACAGACCGTACGAGAGACAGACAGACTGAGAGACAGACAGAGAGACCAAACGACAGACAGACCGAACAACAGACCGAGACGGATAGATCAAACGAAAAACAGAGAAACAGACAGACAGACAGACCTAGAGACAGACAAAGATACAGACCGAGAGACAGACAGACTGATTCTCTCAACACAACCTAAAACCAACAATGTCTAATGATGTTAGAATTTAGCGTTGTGTGGACGTTACCATTATGACGTTGAGTTTCGGTCACCATACCTCATGACTTAATGTCAGTATTTGACATCGACGTTGGTTTGAGACGTTGGCTCAATGTTGTATTTTGGTTAGTTATTACCAAAAACCTAAATATAACCTAAAACCAACTAAAGATCAACGTCTAATGATGTTATAATTTGACGTTGTGTGGACATTCCCATTATGACGCTAAGGAGACGTTGGGTTTGGTCACTATACCTCACGACTAAATGTCCGTATTTGACGTCATTACGACGTTGGCTTGACGTTGTTTTTTAGTTATTTTGCCAAAATTTACTAAAACCAACAAAATATCAACGTTAGCTGATCAAGTTAATGTTGTCATTAGATGTTGAGCTCACACTGAATTTTGACATCACAACCAAAATGCAACCAAATATCAACGTCTTGACGTCTTGTGCCTGCTGGGATAGAAACCATATAGATACATTTCACCAGCTATATGCGTTGTTTTAACTGTGGTTATCATGATCTAAAATGTATGATGCTATGGATGACCAATGGCTATTTTTAATAAAACTCTGAATATTTACATTTTACCATATAAAAATGAGGTTGTTACCATTTTTACAGATGCCAATGTTTTTTGTTAATGAACATAAATTTACATCTGCATCCTCCAAACTCAAGCGACCACTACTGTTAACTCACCATCAAATGTGCATTTCTAAGAGACAAAACATGTAATATTATTAATACTGCACTGCAAACTGTGCCGAAGATATTTGCTAAAGTCAGGCAACACAAACCTGCTTCATTTCGGTTTCAGAACATGCAAAAAACTAAGACTTTTTTTCTATGAAGATATTCATTTTGTTAAGGAAAAGTGTAAGGAACTCAAAAACATCAAGTGTTTGTCATGTTCTGACAATAAAGAGTAGTTTTAAACTACAAGTAACAGTCTGGTTTCTACAACTTTCACTTAGGAGCAAAAATCTGCCTTTCAATTGGAAACAAATAAATATTTGACATTTATCGGAATAATTATCGATATCGACTGATAGGAAACATTTTTTTTTAATCGAGATCACTTTTTGGCCATATCGCCCAGCCCTACTTTATAAGCAAAAGTTTAATCAAAATACTAAAGAAACACTGATTGTTGTGATTCTCTTGATGCAATTGAACCCTTGTTCACACACACACACACGACATCTGTAGAGTTAAGATCTATTACCTCACAAAATGAAGTTGACGCATCCCTCAAGATCATGAAAACAGAAAAAAGTGCACTTGCAGTAATGCACTCGTAATTGAAGCCCGGCAGCCATGACAGCTGAAGAGCTTAAAAGCACAAATGTGACGTTTGTATTGTTGTTTCTAAAGCACTTGTCAGTAGAACAAAATGTGTGTTATTTGAGCCGTTCGAGTCGTCCTGTTGAGGTGGAAGAACTTCCCTGTTTGGCCAACAAAGGCAGGAATCAATATTTTTGCAATTCTGTCCCAGAAAGCTACAGAGATTACTTCACCTTTATTGAGATATAATTTCTGGAGAGTTCTGTGCATTCACTTTAACGGAAGGTTGGGATTTCTTACATTACCTTCCATAGTGCCTGCTGTGTCTGCCTGCTGTCTGTTGCTCTGTAGCTCAAGTCTGTAGCTCTGTAGAGCCTTGCTTACGTTTTAATCTTTATTTTGATATTTCCTCTTTCTTCTACTGCTAAACATAACTTACTCATCACCATACATTGTTTAAAAAATTGCCTATCACGTTAAATTTGACATCGCTAGCTTTTAATCTAAATCACCATCACACGTTAGCATTTTGCTAGCCTGTTAGCTTGTTATCTCTGCACCCGGGTCTCCCTTTTTCTGAGTTCATAACTTGGATTAGTAAATTGTGTCCAGCAAACGATTGTGGTAAGTGGTAAATTGGATTAATCAACAAACACGGTAAGTCATGTCTTCTCCTGTCATTATCACCTGCACTGCATGTCGCATGTTCAGTGTAGGCTTCTCCGCTGGCGAACAGGGCTTCACATGTGATAAATGTAAGGAGATAGTTAGGCTGACGGAGAAGATTTCAGAATTAGAAACACGCATCCATACTTTATCTGAGAGTAGTGAGGATGTAACAGCTTTAGACACTGATTTGGATGCGAATAGCTTAGTGAACTCTGTACATTCTTCGGTTCCGGCTGCAGGGCCCTCGCAGCAGGGAAACTGGGTAACAGTAAAGTCGCAGACCAAAGAACCGCTTTTCCGTTCCGGTTAGAACATCAAACAGGTTCTCCCCTCTCAGTGAAGCACCCACTGAGTGTCCTGTTGAAAGTGCCCTAGTCATTGGCGATTCTATTACACGGAACGTGAAGATAGAGACACCAGCCACCATAGTCACTTGTTTACCGGGAGCCAGAGCACCTGACATCAAAGCTAATTTAAAAGTGCTGGCTAAAGCTAATCGTAAATTCTCTAAGATTATTATTCACGTCGGCACTAATGATGTTCGACTTCGCCAGTCGGAGATCACCAAAATTAACATTAAAGAGGTGTGTGAACTCGCTAGTACGATGTCTGAGGCTGTTTTTTGTTCTGGACCACTCCCGGCAAAAAGGAGTGATGAGATAGTTAGCAGACTATCATCACTCAATGGCTGGTTGTCTAAGTGGTGTCTGCAAAATAACATAGGGTTCATAGACAATTGGAAAAGTTTTTGGGGCAGACCTGACCTGTTGAAGAAGGATGGCATCCATCCCTCTTGGGGTGGTGCCGCTCTTCTCTCTAGTAATCTGGCACATAGTCTTAGAGCTAAACCTTGACTCACTAGGGCCCAGGTCAGGAAGCAGACAAACTGGCTAAACCGACCGTCTGCTAGCTGTCTCACGTTACCGGAGTCAGATAAATCCCAGCACATAGAGACTCTTTCACCTAGATATTATCATATAGAGACTGTGTCTGTTCCCCGAATTAGTAAATACAAAAAAAACATCAAAACCATTCAACAGCAGAAATTTAATTGACGTCCAAAAAATAAACAAAATATATAATACAGATGAACAATTGATAAAGCTTGGGTTGCTGAATATTAGATCCCTTTCCCCAAAAGCGCTTATTGTTAATGATATTATTACAGATAATAATCTAGATGTGTTCTGTTTGACAGAAACCTGGCTAAAACCTGACGACAACATTACCTTAAATGAGTCCACCCCCCAAGATTATTGTTATAAACATGAGCCGCGTCTGAAAGGTAAAGGGGGAGGGGTTGCTGTAATTTATAATAATATCTTCAGTATTACTCAGAAGTCTAGTTTCAAATATAATTCCTTCGAAGTTTTGGTGCTTTATGTAACGCTATGTAGTGTACATGATAAAACCCGTTCAACATTTGTGTTAGCTACTGTATACAGGCCACCTGGGCATAATACAGACTTTATCAAAGAATTTGCTGATTTTCTATCAGAGTTAGTACTGGCCGTAGATAAAGTACTAATTGTTGGTGATTTTAATATCCATGTAGACAATGGAAAAGACGTATTGGGATTAGCATTTAAAGACACACTAAACTCAATTGGAGTTAGGCAACACGTGTCAGAAGCCACTCATCGCCATAATCATACTTTAGACCTAATATTGTCACATGGAATAAATATTGATACCGTTGAAATTCTGCAGCAGAGCGATGACATCTCAGATCATTACTTAGTATCATGTATACTTAATTTAGCTAAGGTTGCAAAGCCGCCCCCTCGCTTTAAAAATGGCAGGACAATCACTGTCGCTACTAAAGATTGCTTTTTAAATAATCTCCCTCATCAGTATCATCTGCTCAGCATCCCAGATAGTATAGAAGAACTCGATGTTGCAACAGAAACTATTGACTCTCTCTTTTCCAGTACTTTAGACACAGTTGCTCCTCTGCGCTTAAAGAAGATTAAAGAAAATAGTACAACACCGTGGTACAACGAGCACACCCGGGCCCTTAAAACAGCAGCCAGAAAAATGGAGCGCAGCTGGAAGAAAACAAAATTAGAGGTATTTCATAATTCATGGAAAGAGCACATGATCACATACAGAAAGGCTGTAAAAACGGCTAGATCTGCTTATTTCTCAACTCTCTTGGAAGAAAACAAACACAACCCAAGGTATTTATTCGATACAGTGGCTAAATTAACCAAAAATAAAGCTTCAACTTCTGATGATTGTAAACAGCACAGCAGTAATGACTTTATGAACTTCTTCACATGTAAGATTGATAAGATTAGGAAAAAATTTTTAACCATGCAGCGTCTAATACAGCATCACATCAGACAGAGCATTGTAGTGTCACTGAGGAAAAATTACACTCATTCACTGCTATAGGAGAAGAAGAATTGGCTAAACTCGTTAAATCATCAAAATCAACAACATGTATGCTCGACCCTATACCAACTAGGCTATTAAAAGAGATGCTACCAGAGGTCATAGATCCTCTTCTTAATATCATTAATTCATCTTTGTCATTAGGATATGTACCAAAAACTTTTAAGTTGGCTATTATTAAACCACTTATTAAAAAACCGCAACTTGATCCTACAGATTTAGTCAATTATAGACCAATCTCAAATCTACCCTTTCTGTCAAAAATACTTGAAAAGGCAGTGTCTTCACAATTATGTTCCTTTTTTAGAAAGAAATGGTATCTGTGAGGATTTCCAGTCAGGATTTAGACCGTATCATAGCACTGAGACTGCTCTCGTCAGAGTTACAAATGATTTGCTCTTATCATCCCGATCGTGGCTGTATCTCTCTATTAGTGTTACTCGATCTTAGCGCTGCATTTGATACTATCGACCACAACATTCTTTTGAATAGACTCGAAAATTATGTAGGTATTAGTGGAATTGCATTATCATGGTTTAAATCATACCTATGCGACCGTTATCAGTTTGTAGTAGTAAATGAAGATATGTCACACCGATCGCAAGTTCAGTATGGAGTACCACAAGGCTCAGTGCTAGGACCGCTACTCTTCACCCTGTACATGCTACCACTAGGAGATATCATTAGGAAGCATGGCGTTAGTTTTCATTGTTATGCTGACGATACTCAGCTCTATATTTCTTCACGCCCTGAAGAAACTTACCAATTCACAAGATTAACGGAATGCATAGCTGATATAAAACATTGGATGACCAGTAATTTCCTGCAACTCAATTCAGAAAAAAATGAATTTTGAATTATTGGACAAAAAAGCTCCACAAGTAGTAACCTAGAATACAGTCTAACACTTGATGGCTGTTCTGTCAAGTCCTCGTCGTCAGTGAGGAACCTGGGTGTGCTCTTTGATACCAATCTTTCGTTTGAAAGCCACGTTTCTAGCATCTGTAAAACTGCTTTCTACCATCTTAAAAATATATCTAAATTACGGCACATGCTCTCGATGCAAAATGCTGAACAGTTAGTTAATGCGTTCATGACCTCAAGGTTAGATTATTGTAATGCTCTACTGGGTGGTTGCCCTGCTCGCTTAATAAATAAACTCCAGCTGGTCCAAAACGCAGCAGCTCCAGTTCTTACTAGAACCAGGAAGTATGACCATATTAGCCCAGTTCTGTCAACACTGCACTGGCTGCCTATTAAACATCGCATACATTTTAAAATCTTACTTATTACTTACAAAGCACTAAATGGTTTAGCTCCCCAATACTTGAGCGAGCTCTTAACATATTATACTCCATCACGTCTACTGCGGTCTCAAAATTCTGGCCAGTTGATCATACCGAGAATATCCAAATCAACTGCAGGCGGTCGATCCTTTTCCTATTTAGCACCTAAACTCTGGAACAGTCTTCCTAACATTGTTCGGGAAGCAGACACACTCTGTCAGTTTAAATCTAGACTAAAAACACATCTCTTTACTGTGGCATACACATAAAACACTTTTTCAATGAAATGATTGTTAGGCTGCATTAACTAGGTCAGCCGGAACCGGGAACACTTCCCATAACACCTGATGTACTCGTTACATCATCAGAAGAATGGCATCTACGCTAATGATAGTCTCTGTTTTATCCCGAGGTTTACTGCAGTCAGCCGGATCCGGGCCGTATCCAGTTCAGATGGTGGACCTGCGCCCAGAGAAGACCAACACATGACCCTGAAGTGTCTGGGAGACCGTGATTAGACTCCCCCTGAAACTGCCTCATCGACACGGCATCTCAATAAACCCGTCTCCGGCGTGTTGACTCCGATTGTTCGAATATTACAATTAAATAATACTTAAATCGATATGTCATCCTCAATAAACCCGTCTCCGGCGTGTTGCCTCCGATCATTCGAATATTGCACTTTAATAATTATTTAATCAACATCATCCTCAATAAACCCGTCTCCAGCATGTTGCCCCCGGTCCCTCGAATATTCTGATCTATTATGACCTCCGAGCTGTAAAACTGCCAGAATAATGATAATAATACGCTGTTTGTTAATTGGCCAGAGGAGAACTGGCACCCCGACTGAGCCTGGTTTCTCCCAAGGTTTATTTTCCTCCATTAGGTCACCTAATGGGGTTTTGGTTTCCTTGCCACTGTTGCCTCTGGCTTGGCGTGCTCAGTTGGGGACATTAAATTTTTCAACTAAACATCGAAATACATCTAATTAATAAACTAAAATAACCATTTGAACTAAATTACTGATCAAATTATTGATCTAAAGCCCACACTGTCACTGTATGATCCTTGAAATTTTTCCAGAATGGCCATACAGCTGAATAAAATTATGCTGCATTATTTTCCTGTTTAACACTGTAAAGCTGCTTTGAAACAATCTACATTGTTAAAAGCGCTATATAAATAAAGTTGACTTGACTTGACTTGACATAGTATTTTTATCCTACTATGGAAATCAAATGTCTGGTTATGAAGTGGGCGGGTACACAGAACCACACTTCTATATTTTAATCTGTGGTATACCCTCATTAATTTCTTGTGTACCTGCACGTCAACATGTTTACTCTGGCCACCCACACGAAACATATAATCAGACTATTAATTAATTGTATACATCGCGCGTTCTGAGCTTTTACAAGCTGAACGGATCAATTATCTGCACAATATGACTGTGACATTAAAAAGCTCAATTGTTTAATTTTGCATGAGTGGCGCACGAATCACCGTATGCGCGTTCACCAGCGCGCTTCAAAAGTGTGATAAGATTTGCGCGAGCTGTTCCACGACAATGATGATAAAATGTGCAACACATTCAAATTCCATTGAGAATGTGAAATGCTATGGAGTAAGTCGAACATGATCTGAAACATGGGCGTCACTAGGCCCTTTTTTCTGTCCAGCCCCCTTAAAAAATGTGTGATTAACCTTTCAAACATATGAAACTGGCGGGAGGCTTTGGCTTCGTCCCGTTTTTTTAATCTGCATTAATCAGCGTGTTCTTCAATCCGCTGTGGTTTATCAGAGCGCACGTCAGAAGCAGAGGTGTGTGTGTTGATCTGAGCTCTCATTGATCTGTCACCGCTCGTCAATGTCTAAATATTTGGGAAAACCAATCAAATCAGAGTAGGCGGGCTTTATGTTCACAGAAGCTGCTGAGGCTGAGCGCGAACTTTAGCAGCGCGACTCGACGTCAAGTGAGAGATATGAAGCTAAACTAAACGTTTCATATTTGACAGCTGCTTCTGTAAGTCAGAAATGTTAAGCAAATGACAAAAATATTCAGCCAAATCAATAAACTTTTGTCTAATTTCGCCATTTTGAATTGAAATAGGCCTATGTAATGTCATTTATAACATAATTAACAAACAAGAATTATAAACAAAGCCGTTTTCTTCAGATTAGGCATAAGATTAATAGTAATGAATGTGTGCATATTGTAAATTAATAATAATGTGTAGCAAATTAATAATGTGTAGCACTCAGTAAATACAAAAATTCAGCTTTTTTCAGTCTGTATTGGGCATACGATTAGTAATGAATGTGTGCATATTGTAAATTAATAATTCCATGTGTAGCTCTCAGTAAATACAAAAATTCAGCTTTTTTCAGTCTGTATTGGTTATACGATTAGTAATGAATGTGTGCATATTGTGAATTAATTTTAATACAGTTACCCAGTTTTCCTGTTAGCCTTCAAAAATGATTCATAAAACATATAAATATCAGGTAAACATATGTTTACTTTCTTCACTGACAAAAATGGAAAAACTTTATCAGTCATATCTGCCCACTGACATGGTTTTCAAGCTATTGTTATTTAATTTTTTGGCGTTCAGAACATCTTAAAATGCACATATGTAGATCATAGAAATCAAATGTTCTCGAGGGGCCTTGCCCCCAAAACGAAATAATAAACAGCCAATATCCTAATATGCATACTAATAAGCTACTGGTTAATAGTGAGAATTGGACCCTAAACTAAAGTCTTACCAATTTTTTTTTTCATACCCTCACTGGGGGCTGAGCCCCTCTAAAATGAAAATGAAAATGAAACAGCCACTAAAAAGAGGAGAAAACATCCTCCACCAGCATACATTAGAAAGCTTTTGAACCAACTTTACTAGAATTTATCATGTTCTATTGTAGGCTACTTTATTGCAGTTATGTTATGAACTTTGCATGTGTGGACCATTTTGCAAAAATAATTAAATAAACAAACCTCACGAGGAAGCATGCCCTGGGACCCTGCTAAACGGTTCACACTTCAACCCCCTGATGTTCAAACCAAACCTACGCCCTTGCAACCGAGGGAGAAAACCAATCCCTCCATTTTGTAAAGTGTTCTAATTTAACAGCTTAAGGCGAGACACTACAGGTGAATAGGGATTTCTTTTTTAATTAGAAGATATCACTGTGAAACTTCTCTAGTTTATTTATTACGGACATAAACATAAGAAAAAAATGTATTACAAGTTTTGTGTAAATTGATGTTTTAAAGAGGTGATGAATTGAGAAATCAACTTTCCTTTGAGCCTTTGGTATATAAAAGTTAATCGTGATATAAGAATATCCTGTAAGTTTCAGAGCTGAAAACTTCCTTGTAAGTCAAATAAAAGCTTTTATTGACAAAGACATTGCGTTTGTTCGCTTAATTTCACCGCAGAATCGATAAACAAGATAGAGGTCGAGACTGGATTTGCAGACATATTGCGCGCGCATGTGTGTGTGTGTACGGTTCGCCATTAAATATGCAAATCTTATCCAATCATAGCCGTGGGCGTTTACTTCCAAGTCTTCAGTGCGACACGCCCATAAAAACAGAGCGTTCCAGGAGAGAGCCTCAAAACCAGGGCAGAAAATAGCCTATTACTTATTCATTATGATGTTTGTGAATGTAAAAACCACGCGAACGTCATAAGTTGACCTCAGACAACAGTATAAACAAAATAAAAAAGCCAGTTCATGACACCTTTAATATGCAAATGAGGCCTTTTATACTTAAATATATGCTCATTTGCATACATTTCCAAAAGCAAAATCTGGAAATTGGAAAAGGACCAGGTTTAAAATTCCTGGTTATATTTGTTGACATATTAGATGGGCTTTTACAGAGGGGATTCTGGGTATCTTGTTTTGTGCTTTAGTAAATTAGAGAATACTGACAATAGCCTTAAAAAAAAATCAATTTTCGTCATGTTTTTGTTGGAGTAAAAGGACCTATAACTCAGGATACGAATGATATATCAACAAATCCCTCGGGAAAGCCTGTAAAAGTTCAGTATAATACTGGAGTTGGTGCTTGTAGGTGCTACTGAAGTGGATAATCTGACTCTGAGTGTGAGGAAAAACTCATTTTGAGAAAACGGCCTTTAAAGTTGTATATTGTATAATTTCATACATTTCTATTGAAACCCCCAACCTACAAACAAAATATACACTCAGTTCATTAATATCAGTATCAATGCTAACTTTTGGTGAATTCCGGTATAAATCTAAAGGTGCAAGGTGACAAAATATAATGAAATAACCACCTTAAATGAGTAATGTTGGCATACTTTTTCAACAAACTGGCCCAAAATCTCAAAATTGACCACTGTATGAAAAAACAACGTTTTCCCCTGCCATGTCTGACCTTAAAAATACAAATTCTGAAATTCTAAATATGAGGTGTGAAATGAAGCTCCAGGAAAGCTCTATCATATCATCTATGAAGAATAAAGAATCTAGAACCTGCTACTCCAAACGGCCTCCTCAGCCCTCCTGTGTGCTTCTTTCCGTCCTTCAGCTCCATGCATCCCACACGGATGATCTGACACACCAGGAACACACGCTGCCTGATGAGGTCACTGCTGCTCAGATCCTGGACGTCACAGAAGAACAACAGCCATTAACACGTTTGGGGTCAAAATGTTTGTTTGTTTGTGACACTAAAGAGAGACCGTGATTAGACTCCCCCTGCAACTGCCTCATCGACACGGCATCTCAATAAACCCGTCTCCAGCATGTTGCCCCCGGTCCCTCGAATATTCTGATCTATTATGACCTCCGAGCTGTAAAGCTGCCAGAATAATAATAATAATAATACGCTGTTTGTTAATTGGCCAGAGGAGAACTGCCCCCCCGACTGAGCCTGGTTTCTCCAAGGTTTATTTTCCTCCATTAGGTCACCTGATGGGGTTTTGGTTTCCTTGCCACTGTTGCCTCTGGCTTGGCGTGCTCAGTTGGGGACACTACATTTTTCAACTAAACATCGAAATAAATCTAATTAATAAACTAAATTAACCATTTAAACTAAATTACTGATCGAATTATTGATCTAAAGCCCACACTGTCACTGTATGATAATTGAAATGAACTGATGACATCAGCGTTTTTTCCAGAATGGCTATACAGCTGAATAAAATTATGCTGCATTATTTTCCTGTTTAACACTGTAAAGCTGTTTTGAAACAATCTACAGTGTTAAAAGCGCTATATAAATAAAGTTGACTTGACTTTACTAAAGACAAATCACAATGTTTTGTTGAACTGCTTTCAACATTAAATATAGCTGCAAGCAGCAATACCGGGGTCAAGCGCAAATAAGAAGACAAGACATGCCAAAATGGCTAGGAGTATCAGATAAACTGCAAGAATATGAGTAATTACACACATTTTAAGATGATTTTAGGCAAAAAGGCTGAAAAATGCATTGTAGTCTATGGGAATTTCATGTTTTGTTCTATTATAGCGCCACCAAGAGGATTTGTTGTGTGTGTCCTCGGAGTGAGCCCATACATGTGTGTGTCAATTTTGGTGAAAATATCTCATTTCGTTTTGGAGTTATAGACATTTATATGAAAAAACAAGTAAAAAATGACTGACACCTGACTTTGATTGGATTTTACTGCCCCTTACTTATAAGTATTAGTGTAAGGCTATGGACCTATGTTTTCGAACTTCTGACGCTGGTTTCTTCTCGATCGGACTAGCGGTTTCGAAGGTATCAGCTAACGTTTTTTTAAGCGCCAAATGGCCAAGCCATACGCCGAAACCTGGCAAATCTGGTATCGTTAGACTCAGCAAGGATTCAGGAGAGTTAGTCCCATGAAAATAAGTCAATCAGACTCAAAGTTATAAGTGTTTGAAAAATAAAATTCTCCATTAGGTGGCGCTGTTTCGAAACTTCTCAGGCTCCTTCAAGGCATCGTGCTGATGACCCATACCGAGTTTCGTAACAATTCGTTCATGTTTTCATAAAATACAGCATTTTAGCACATAATTCAAAATGTCAGAAACCAAAATGACCGAAATGCTAAAATTTGATATCCGATGACTCAACATGCCGTCCTGAGTCTAACGAGACCACTTTTATGATTTTTGGACAAACGGTTCAGAAGTTATAAGAAAAAAAAAAAAATGTTCGCATCTCCGGACCAGTAGGTGGCGCTGCACTGAAACGCTGCATGTTGCCTCAGGTCATGCTTGTGATGACATGTACCAAGTTTGGTTTGAACACGATAAACGACTTGGTTTGAAATCTTTTTATAATAGGCTATTACGTTTGAACTTATTGGTCCTGCGCTGCTTTTTGATTCAGTTCATTTCAATGAAAATACATCGTATGTATCTGATCTATTTTAGTGGCATTCAGTATCAGGATTTGACTGTTCATTCTCTCTTTCGCTGCTGCTTCGTTAGCATTGTCAGCATCGGGAGTTAACGCATTGATAAGGCTCCGGGTCTGTGTCTACAGACGATCCACCCTCCTCCACTTCAGATGAAGGTGATGGAGAATGACCGCTCTGTTGCAAAGCTACTGGCGTCACTCCAGTCATTCTCCATCTTTGCCACTCGCGAGTCTGACAGCTGTCAATCAATCCGTCACCGCAGGTCTCAGGTGCACGCCCTCCACTCAGCCCCGCCCTCGGTTCGTCCCCTCTGGGCTCTGCCCACTTTTCCAGCATTTTTCAAATATTGCCAGAGAATAGTTTTTGTGCGCAAAAAAACCCTAAATAACGACTTATAGTGATGACGATTTCAAAACATGGCCTCATGAAGCTTCGAAGCGTTATGAATCATTGAGTCGAATCAGCAGTTTGAATCGCCAAATTTCAGCAGTTTGGTGGTTTGACACGCGATCCGAATCATGAATCGACTCACTGATTCATAACGCTTCAAAGCTTCATGAGGCCGTGTTTTGAAATCGTCATCACTATATAAGTCGTTATTTAGGGTTTTTTTGCGCACAGAAACTATTCTCGTCTTCATAAAGTTATTGTAGAGCCGCTGTAGTGAGATAGACTTTGTATCGACGTCTTTAGTGTCTTTTAAGGGTCTTGAGAGTGTAAAGTTGAGCCAATGGAGGCCTTTCAGAGCATCAGATTTACACTAAAATATCTTCATTTGTGTCTGAAGATGAACGGAGGTCTGACGGGTGTCCAACCACATGAGGCTGAGGAATTAATGACACAATTTACATTTTTGGGTGAACTAACCCTTTAAGTCAATGCAAAGACGCGAATAGACATTCTGCGGTGCGATTCGCGCGAATGACACTGCGCGAATTGAGCGAACTAAGCGTTTGACGCGTAATTCGCGCAAATCGCCCGAGTTGAAAAATCAGAACTTTGGCGGATATTCACGCCGCATTAACCAATCAGGAGCTTGCTCTAGTAGTGACAACAATGAGGAGAAAATCTGGTTTATATTAATCATATATTAATATCTGGTTCAGACAAGTGTGCATATGATTATCACTGTGATAACATTAAATGACATGAAACACAACCCAGTCTCTTTTTGTTATATGCAAGTTTATGTTTGATCAATACAAAAGTATAAGTAAAAGGTATAATAAGCTATACATGAAATAAAGCAAACAATTCAGTCAAACATTCAAAGTCAGTGCTAGTCGACAACAACGGTAACGTAAAGTTAAATAGCCTAAAAATAAACATGTAATGAAACTTCACTTTGCCCTCACCCTAAACGATTTGCCAGGGAACAAATTATAGATCCATGAGACCAAAGATCGGCCGTTACATCTACACAAGACGAATTATATCTGGAGACGCCACAGAGACATCAGAGCCAGCGGCAGAAGAACTGGCCGAGGAAAGACTGATCTCACCGGGTTAATGAGCTGAGCTGATCCACTGGAGCTCACACACACACACCAGACCACATGTTCAGCTCCACACACACCACATCACATGTTCAACTCCACACACACCAGATCACATGTTCAACTCCACACACACCAGATCACATGATCAACTCCACACACACCAGATCACATGTTCAGCTCCACACACACCACATCACATGTTCAGCTCCACACACACCAGATCACATGTTCAACTCCACACACACCAGATCACATGATCAACTCCACACACACCAGATCACATGTTCAACTCCACACACACCACATCACATGTTCAACTCCACACACACCAGATCACATGTTCAACTCCACACACACCAGATCACATGATCAACTCCACACACACCAGATCACATGTTCAGCTCCACACACACCACATCACATGTTCAGCTCCACACACACCACATCACATGTTCAGCTCCACACACACACCACATCACATGTTCAGCTCCACACACAAACTAGATCACATGTTCAACTCCACACACACCACATCACATGTTCAGCTCCACACACACCAGATCACATGATCAACTCCACACACACCAGATCACATGATCAACTCCACACACACCAGATCACATGTTCAGCTCCACACACACCACATCACATGTTCAGCTCCACACACACACCACATCACATGTTCAACTCCACACACACCAGATCACATGTTCAACTCCACACACACCAGATCACATGTTCATCTCCACACACACCACATCACATGTTCAGCTCCACACACACCACATCACATGTTCAGCTCCACACACACCACATCACATGTTCAACTACACACACACCACATCACATGTTCAACTCCACACACACCACATCACATGTTCAACTCCACACACACCAGATCACATGATCAACTCCACACACACCAGATCACATGTTCAACTCCACACACACCAGATCACATGATCAACTCCACACACACCAGATCACATGTTCATCTCCACACACACCACATCACATGTTCAGCTCCACACACACCACATCACATGTTCAGCTCCACACACACCACATCACATGTTCAACTACACACACACCACATCACATGTTCAACTCCACACACACCACATCACATGTTCAACTCCACACACACCAGATCACATGTTCAACTCCACACACACCAGATCACATGATCAACTCCACACACACCAGATCACATGTTCAACTCCACACACACCAGATCACATGATCAACTCCACACACACCACATCACATGTTCAACTCCACACACACCAGATCACATGATCAACTCCACACACACCACATCACATGTTCAACTCCACACACACCAGATCACATGATCAACTCCACACACACCACATCACATGTTCAACTCCACACACACCACATCACATGTTCAACTCCACACACACCACATCACATGTTCAACTCCACACACACCAGATCACATGATCAACTCCACACACACCAGATCACATGTTCAACTCCACACACACCACATCACATGTTCAGCTCCACACACACCACATCACATGTTCAGCTCCACACACACCACATCACATGTTCAGCTCCACACACACACCACATCACATGTTCAGCTCCACACACAAACTAGATCACATGTTCAACTCCACACACACCACATCACATGTTCAGCTCCACACACACCACATCACATGTTCAGCTCCACACACACCAGATCACATGTTCAGCTCCACACACACCAGATCACATGATCAACTCCACACACACCAGATCACATGATCAACTCCACACACACCAGATCACATGTTCAACTCCACACACACCACATCACATGTTCAGCTCCACACACACCAGATCACATGTTCAGCTCCACACACACCAGATCACATGATCAACTCCACACACACCAGATCACATGATCAACTCCACACACACCAGATCACATGTTCAACTCCACACACACCACATCACATGTTCAGCTCCACACACACCAGATCACATGTTCAGCTCCACACACACCAGATCACATGATCAACTCCACACACACCAGATCACATGTTCAACTCCACACACACCAGATCACATGTTCAACTCCACACACACCAGATCACATGTTCAACTCCACACACACCAGATCACATGTTCAACTCCACACACACCAGATCACATGTTCAGCTCCACACACACCAGATCACATGTTCAGCTCCACACACACCTGATCACATGATCAACTCCACACACACCAGATCACATGTTCAAATAGGCGTTCTCTTTATAAATAAACCACAGATTTGAGCTTTAAACAACTACATTATTGCCTGAAAAGTCTTAAAACTATGTTTTGTCACACATTAACAGTAGATTTGAACAAAAATAGACGTGTAAACACAGCCCATGTCAGCCATTTCTCAACGAGACGAGCCGCTGGCAGAAGCTCCGCCCATGAGGCGAATTCGCGTCTGTTGTGAAGTGAATGTCACGCGCGAATGAAGCGAGTAAACTCAAAATGTTCAAGCGTCCAACCTCGCACGAATAACTAAATTTATTCGCATCATTCGCGTCTGGTGTGACCGCACCATAAAACAGCTGTCAAATATGAAATGTGCAGTTTAGCTACTTTCATCAAAAGCGTTGCGCGACTCGCGCTGCGAAATGCCAATTCACGCTCACCAGCTTCTGTGGACATAAAGCCTATCTACTTTAATTTGATTGGTCATCTCAAATATTTTGACATTGACGAGTAGGCCTGTCACGATAACAAATTTTGTTGGACGATAAATTGGCCAAGAAATGATTGCGATAAACGATAATATTGTCGTTCTGAGACCATTTTCATCTAAAATAATGATAATGGCATAATAATGCAGGAACACCTTTTCAAAGATCAATACATTTTTATTTCTAAAGACTATTTAACACTGAAAACGGAAAGCATTTTAAATATCCACAATAAATGAACAAAACAACCAAAACAAAAAAAGCAATGGACTCTCAGTCTGTTCACAAACAAATTAATAAACAGCTGAAAACTGCAGCGGATGATTGTGTTTTAGATAGTGCTGGGAATCGATTAAAAAAATTAACTAATTAATCAAAATTTTTTCTGTAATTAATCACGATTAATATGTTTTTAATGTTTTGTAATAATTTCAGTTACTCTCCAAATTAATGTAGAACCAATCTATTGACAGCATATTTTAAATATGTGTTGTATTGTCATGTTTTTATGAATGAAGGCCAGTATCACTGATGTCTCTATGAAACATTAATGACGTTACATTACAGTATAACTGAACGCTCCCAATTTGAACATTTATTAGGCTTTAAAAAAACAACTTTTAATTTAAGTGAACTTAAAACAATCTTTACATAACCCCATTATAATAAATGTTATATTTACCTGTGGCCTTCCCTGTTAGACATATACAGAAATGTAATAGTTATCAACAACTTTCTGCGCACATACAGCGCGTTCTCTTGTGTCTTGTCGCGCTTGGAAGCATTTACATGTATAAGAGCGTGATCATATAATGTAACGCTCTGCAAAAATGGATATAAAATCGGATGCTGGAAATTATCGCAGCCGGAAAAATTATCGAGCTCATTTTTTCTATTGTGCGATTCATTGATTTATTGACCATCGTGACAGGCCTATTGACGAGTGGTGACAGACCGCAGGCAGCTCAGATGAGAAGATATCATTTCAGCACTAAAGTAGTGTTCATACTCAATTATTTCACAACATTTGTTATATACACCTCTGAAAGGTCACCGGTGACCTCATAGCTGACTACGGCCATGAGTACAGTCTTGTAGCCTATAGTTTACTTCCACACTTCAGTCTGGTTCAGCTAGTTTCGCCACAGAGCCTTTACTGTACACATGATGTGCTAGTATCAAATTCAATTGGATAGAGAGAATGCTATCACTTCAAACGAGCGGCCAATCACAGGCCCACCTAGCCCTTATGTTAATCCGGCCCTGCCCCTGATTGTAATAAAATTCCACAATTTTACTGTTCTCGCTGTATTTTTGATCTAATAAATGCAGCCTTGGTGAACATAAGACTTCTTTCAACAACAAACTATTGAGCGGTAGTTCTTTGAATCTGTGTTACCGTGAAGAGTGCAGGAAGGTTGTTGAGTTTCTCGATCTCTTTCGGCATGCCTGTGCTGTCCCACCGCACCAGGAAGTTCTCACTGATGGGACAAGAAAAATGTGTCACAAAAATATTTCAAGTTCAAATAGTTCAAACAACATTTACTAACCAAACTAGGTCTGTGAACAAAAGCCTGCCTTTATATGACAAGCTTAAGGGTTCATTTTGAACATTTCTATCACTTTGTTGAGCTCCACTTTAGTGTTGTAGTACTCAAGACCACTTTTTGAAGGTCTTGGTCTCAGACTAAGAGGACTCAGGAGTTTATCTCAAGTCCAGTCAAAACCACAACTGCAAGGATATCACTAAATTGCAAGTGCATTGTTTTATTTAACATCATTAATGTGATTTGATGTCAAAATTTCTGCCCTTTATCGGGCGAAGAACCATATTTGATAACTTAATCGCACATTCCCAATGGCATTTACATGCCTCTCCATGAGCTCGTATAAGCACATGGATTTCTCCCAGCCAATCAACGGATATCAGTCTACATCACAGACAGTGACACCATTGCATCTGACCAATCAGGAGTTGCCCGGGGCATTTCAAACTTTTTCAGAATTTGTGAATGACGGATTTACGCTCCTACCTACTCTCATAAATACGGAAATAGCATCGAAACCAACAATGGTAAGTTAATGAAACTCACACATTATATGGTTGAATAGTTGTGTTAAATGTTGAGATAGATGTTGTTTGCGTAGGATTTCGAGAAATTAGTGAACGTTGGGGCATGAAAAATGGTGTGACCATATTTGATCAGGTAAGACTACCGCAAGTGACAGAATGTCCATTTTTAGACATACGCCCGATACGTCTAGTAAGCCATACGTAGGGTATTTTTGACAAATAATGCATTATAACGTAGGACAATAGTATTAAATAGTGCATTGAATGTTGCAACATGGTTGCATTACATTATACAGTGATCCAGTGGGAAACGCAAACCATTTATTTAAATAATCAAGCCATACATAATGAAATGTGTTAGCCTGGATGCCAGCCGAACTTAGCCCCGCCCACAACAATTGTGCTCGGGCAGTTCAGTCTGGACGTTCTCCATAGAGAAGTAATTATGCCCGAACAGAAACTGTGGACCAATGAAATCATCAGGGCGGGCTTTAGACGATGATGGACAGATGATCAACAGTAACGTCATCATCACGTCATCAAAGGCACTTGGGTTGAGTTTGTTCTAATCCTAAACGGAGAACTTGTTCGTATATGCGTTCACCTTTACTATTTCTCTCAGAAATGATGATCGTGTTGGTAAGTAAACTCTGTGTATCCTTAAATTCTGTTTGTACAACACTGGCAAAGATCGTTTACACTCATCTTTTTCTTCTAACGTTACTTATTCCAGCGTGCGTGCAGGTTACAGGGTTGCCAAGTTTTTACAACAAAACCCGCCCAATTGCTACTCAAAACTAGCCAAAAACAAGCCCAATAGTTTTCCAGGGGGGTTCTCCGGGAAAAAGGGCATTTGGGGGGTAAAATTTGTGTTATTTTGGCAGGGCTGGCAGCTAAAATTCGCATTCCTGGGTCTGTATATCCCATAATTGGGGTCGCTTCAACCCGTGGACTTGGCAACACAGGTCAGTTGGGTTCTGTTGACATTTGACAACTAATGTTATGCGTCGCTCCGTTGCTCTGATTGGTTGTAGGTCGACCCAATTGAGGTCTTTCCTGGCTCAGTTGAAACACGGCCCATAATCACAGCCCAACAGAGCAGATCAGACTCATATTCTGACTAGAATTGAGTATGACGACGTCAGGCTAGAAATGTGTCATTTTGGTCAGTTTTATGACCTCATAACAGTTTTCAATATACTTAAATGGCATATATTGGTGTTTGTTTTTACTGTGAGCCTCATTGCTGCTAAAAATAAGGGGTACCACCAGTATTTATAGTGCTATTTTTCACTTAATGCATTATAACATATAGGACACTAGTACTCAATAGTGCATTAAATGTAGCCACAGGTTTGCATAACATTATACAGTGATCCAGTGGGAAATGCAAGCCATTTATTAAAATGATCAAGCCATAAATAGTGAAATATGTGTAATTTTGGTCAGTTTTATTTATTATTATTTATTATTATTATGGTCTGCAAGGTCCACCTGTGCCTCAATGCTGATCGCAACTGCTTTATCAAGTTAATTTATTAATTTATTTTTTTATATATATTTATTTTGTGTCTCATATTATGTATATATCCACTTTTTGGAAAAAGAATTACCCTAGTTCATTAAAGTAGTAGTTGACTTTGACATGAAAATGAAGAAATGTTCCTAAATAGATATTTTATGACGTTTATACATGTTTTATGTATTTATTTATATTTTATATATATATATATATATATACACACTTTTATGACCATAGACCGGCGAGGAACCATATATGGTAACTTCATTGACCTTGATTTTCAACATAATGTATTAATTTTTACAGTCACAAAAGTTCAAAAGTCTTCTAAAAACCTACAATAACACTCCAGGGTTGAAATTTTGAATTTCCAAGTATTTCAAAGAGTCCCCAATAAAGGGTTCAAATGCAATCAATAACTTCTTTATAATGTGATTTCTTGTGTTACTGAGCTGCCGGGTTCAAAATCAATGCAGCTTTTCTCAAAAATGCCCAAAATTAATATAAATGCCCACAAAATTCGGAGATTTCGTTTTTTTTATAAAACATAGAATATAATTAAGCAATATCACAAGAACACGAGAGCTGTTTTCATGAATATACGCGTGATTGCAAATGATATTGATTTAAACAAACGTTCAATAAACAAGACTTTAATATTAAATGACATTTTAAACTGTCTTTGCTAATTCGGGCATGTTTCGTTATTAAATGAATCAGCTGCTTTGAACAAATCGGTTGAATAAAGGATTCCGGGACTGTTAAATAGTGTTAATGTTTTAATGTTAAATGAATCTGAACATTATTTATTATTTATGGTGTAATTGTACCAATTCAGATGCAACTTCTGTGCCATGAGTTTGATTGTCAGTGATTTGATTGGTAACAGCGCTATAGTGTCTTACTATTCTAATGGTATTTATTCATTAAATACAAGTCATTTCTCAGACAGTAGATATGGATCTTTTAGATGAATTTAAGGAGTGCTGGTCTTGGTCTTGGTCTTGGTCTTGGTCTTGGTCTTGGTCTGAGCACACGCTGGTCTTGGTCTCGGTTTAGGGGGTCTTGACTACAACACCAGTCCACTTATAATGCTAAATATCAATTTAATATGACCATTTCCCACACTCATCAAAAGCCCAATGCTTTCGAAATAGGCAATTTTTCAAGTTTGGCCAAGTTTTAATGGACTCCAGTATGTTTTCATAACACAATATACCCTCTTAATTCAAAATGTCAAGGAAAATGTGATGATTCATGACACAAGCTCTTAAATATAAAAGAGAACCACACTGACTATGTGTTTTATATATCTTTTGAAAAACTATTTCACTGACTTATAAAAGAACAGATTCGTTTTCAGTCTCTTGGACATTCTCGCAAAGCAACTCATCTCATGAAATAAAATAACATGCTATTGATATTTCACCACTGAAAGCCACACTAGCTGTTCGTAGTGGACTACACTGGTGTATTTCAGCTTTTAAAGAACTAAAACTTAGCCGGTTTTAGTGGACAGTCTATACTTCTGCCCTTCTGCTTTTAAAAACAAACAGAAGGAAGAGACCGACTCACCTAATAAATTCAGACTTGTCAGGATCATATAATGACATGAAGAGTTCTGCGTCCTCGCCGATGTTGCACACAAAGTTTTTGAGATTCATTAGGAGGCTGTAGGTGTGCACGCCGCTGAAGAGGGCCTGACGCCGCTTCTCCAGGTTCTGGAGCCGCATCTAAAAACAACAGAGGACATTCATGCACAGAAGCCATTGAGTAACAACAGTAGTGCGGAGATACAGTAGAGCATGGGGCTAGCAATGCCACGGCCGTGGGTTTGATTACCAGGAAAAGCATGCGCTGATAAACTGTATACCTGAATGCAATGGATAAAAGCCTCTGTCAAATGCACACAACGTCAAATTTTACAATTGAAATGTTACCTTCGAAGACGCTTGAGAGGAAAGTCATTATTTATGCAAATAATGATTTAAAGGGTTAGTTCACCCAAAAATGTAAATTGTGTCATTAATGACTGAGCCTCATGTGGTTGGACACCCGTCAGACCTCCGTTCATCTTCAGACACAAATGAAGATATTTAAGTGTAAATCTGATGCTCTGAAAGGCCTCCATTGGCTCAACTTTACACTCTCAAGACCCTTAAAAGACACTAAAGACTAAAGTTACAAAGTCCATCTCACTACAGCGGCTCTACAATAACTTTATGAAGACGAGAATAGTTTCTGTGCGCAAAAAAATTTGCTGAAAATTGGCGATTCAAACTGCTGAATCGACTCACTGATTCATAACGCTCCAAACCGCTGAATCGACTCACTGATTCATAACGCTCCAAACCGCTGAATCGACTCACTGATTCATAACGCTCCAAACCGCTGAATCGACTCACTGATTCATAACGCTCCAAACCCCTGAATCGACTCACTGATTCATAACGTTCCAAACCGCTGAATCGACTCACTGATTCATAACGCTCCAAACCGCTGAATCGACTCACTGATTCATAACGCTCCAAACCGCTGAATCGACTCACTGATTCATAACGCTCCAAACCGCTGAATCGACTCACTGATTCATAACGTTCCGAACCGCTGAATCGACTCACTGATTCATAACGCTCCAAACCGCTGAATCGACTCACTGATTCATAACGCTCCAAACCGCTGAATCGACTCACTGATTCATAACGCTCCAAACCGCTGAATCGACTCACTGATTCATAACGTTCCGAACCGCTGAATCGACTCACTGATTCATAACGCTCCAAACCGCTGAATCGACTCACTGATTCATAACGCTCCAAACCGCTGAATCGACTCACTGATTCATAACGCTCCAAACCGCTGAATCGACTCACAGATTCATAACGCTCTGAAGCTTCATGATGTCGTGTTTTGAAATCGTCATCTCTATATAAGTCGTTATTTAAGGTTTTTTTGCGCACAGAAACTATTCTCGTCTTCATAAAGTTATTGTAGAGCCGCTGTAGTGAGATGGACTTTGTAACTTTAGTCTTTAGTGTCTTTTAAGGGTCTTGAGAGTGTAAAGTTGAGCCAATGGAGGCCTTTCAGAGCATCAGATTTACACTAAAATATCTTCATTTGTGTCTGAAGATGAATGGAGGTCTGACGGGTGTCCAACCACATGAGGCTCAGTCATTAATGACACAATTTACATTTTTGGGTGAACTAACCCTTTAAAACAAGATTTTAAAAGGAACACGCCACCATTTGTGAAAATAGGCTCATTTTCTGACTCCCCTAGAGTTGAACAGTTTTACCGTTTTCCAATCCATTCAGGCGATCTCCGTGTCTGGCGCTAGCACTTTTAGCATAGCTTAGCATAGATCATTGAATCTGATTAGACCGTTAGCATCTCGCTCAAAAATGCCCAAGAGGTTTGATCGCAACTTTTCATTTTCCGTCGGTCTTAGTACACGATGTAACTACAGAACAGTCAAGTTTTAAATAGGAAAAATATCGAAACTCTTTGGTCATTTTTGAGCGAGACGCTAACAGTGCACTCAGGTTAGGGCTAATATTTAAACAATAAATAGCGTTTTGTGGCTCTTTAATGTGTCGTGATCGCTCAGTTAAAGCTGAACCGATCATCTCTTCCTTCTAGTTCATTGATAAGCACGAAATAAACATGAATGAACACTAAAAGAAATGTTGTTTCAACCGCGGAAAGACACCAGTAAACATGTTTTCAAGTTCAAGTCCACCGGCGTTAATCTACTAACTCTCCTGACTGCTTTGTCGGACAAAATGGCAGATTCGGCGATGTGATTGGTCAGATCGCCTGTCAATCAAACTTGCGGCGAAGGGTGAATTGCGTTAAATTATTAAGGAATTTAAATTAATCACATGCGTTAACGGTGAAAGCCCTAATATACATGTGTACATTTGATAATAAACAGAGCAAAAGCATGAGTTTTACCTTCTCCTCCTGTATCCGCTCATCAATACTGAGGGATGCCGTCTCATGAGCCCGGAACAGACTGACTGTGCTGGTGCGTTCGGGATCTAGTGTGTTTCCGGCTTCATCCCGCACCACTAAATCAAGACCCAGAATCCTGTGCAACAGCCGCAGACATGTTTTACCACACAAGAGACACATCCCTACTGTAGCATTCATTATGAACAGCTGTACTAAAGCAGTCCGTCAATATTTCTGCTTGAGGATCAGCAAACCACATATACCAGTCCCTCCAGAAAAACGCCATTATGCGATCGCATGATTTAATGCATAATCAGCCAAAGTCCGCATATTTATGAGGGGGCCGCATTTTTTGTGTTGACCGATTTCAAAACACGGCATCATGAAGCTTTGGAGCGTTATGAATCAGTGAGTCGATTCAGCGGTTTGGAGCGTTATGAATCAGTGAGTCGATTCAGCGGTTTGGAACGTTATGAATCAGTGAGTCGATTCAGCGGTTCGGAGCGTTATGAATCAGTGAGTCGATTCAGCGGTTCGGAGCGTTATGAATCAGTGAGTCGATTCAGCAGTTTGGAGCGTTATGAATCAGTGAGTCGATTCAGCGGTTTGGAGCGTTATGAATCAGTGAGTCGATTCAGCGGTTCGGAGCGTTATGAATCAGTGAGTCGATTCAGCAGTTTGGAGCGTTATGAATCAGTGAGTCGATTCAGCAGTTTGGAGCGTTATGAATCAGTGAGTCGATTCAGCGGTTTGGAGCGTTATGAATCAGTGAGTCGATTCAACGGTTTGGAGCGTTATGAATCAGTGAGTCGATTCAGCAGTTTGGAGCGTTATGAATCAGTGAGTCGATTCAGCGGTTTGGAGCGTTATGAATCAGTGAGTCGATTCAGCAGTTTGGAGCGTTATGAATCAGTGAGTCGATTCAGCGGTTTGGAGCGTTATGAATCAGTGAGTCGATTCAGCGGTTTGGAGCGTTATGAATCAGTGAGTCGATTCAGCAGTTTGGAGCGTTATGAATCAGTGAGTCGATTCAGCGGTTTGGAGCGTTATGAATCAGTGAGTCGATTCAGCGGTTTGGAGCGTTATGAATCAGTGAGTCGATTCAGCAGTTTGGAGCGTTATGAATCAGTGAGTCGATTCAGCGGTTTGGAGCGTTATGAATCAGTGAGTCGATTCAGCAGTTTGGAGCGTTATGAATCAGTGAGTCGATTCAGCGGTTTGGAGCGTTATGAATCAGTGAGTCGATTCAGCGGTTTGGAGCGTTATGAATCAGTGAGTCGATTCAGCAGTTTGGAGCGTTATGAATCAGTGAGTCGATTCAGCGGTTTGGAGCGTTATGAATCAGTGAGTCGATTCAGCAGTTTGGAGCGTTATGAATCAGTGAGTCGATTCAGCGGTTTGGAGCGTTATGAATCAGTGAGTCGATTCAGCGGTTTGGAGCGTTATGAATCAGTGAGTCGATTCAGCAGTTTGGAGCGTTATGAATCAGTGAGTCGATTCAGCGGTTTGGAGCGTTATGAATCAGCGAGTCGATTCAGCGGTTTGGAGCGTTATGAATCAGCGAGTCGATTCAGCGGTTTGAATCGCCAAAGTCACGTGATTTCAGCAGTTTGACACGCGATCCAAATCATGAATCGACTCACTGATTCATAACGCTTCGAAGCTTCATGATGCCGTGTTTTGAAATCGTCATCACTATATAAGTCGTTATTTAGGTTTTTTTTGCGCACAGAAACTATTCTCGTCTTCATAAAGTTATTGTAGAGCCGCTGTAGTGAGATGGACTTTGTAACTTTAGTCTTTAGTGTCTTTTAAGGGTCTTGAGAGTGTAAAGTTGAGCCAATGGAGGCCTTTCAGAGCATCAGATTTACACTAAAATATCTTCATTTGTGTCTGAAGATGAACGGAGGTCTGACGAGAAGTCATTAATGACAGAATTTTCATTTTTGGGTGAACTAACCCTTTAAGAGATTGCACTTTGTGAATTGGAAGCACTCAAATGTCTGTTTTGTAAAACAGGAAGTTATTTATTCATTTTTTCAGAAGTTGTAGCATATTCCTTTTGTAAAGCTACAGAACTTGTTTGACTCAATGTTTTGTAAATGTGAGCCGTGTGTTTATTAAGGTCTTCAATAAAACAAGATGAGAAGTTATATATTCCCAGCACTTTCTGTGATGTAGTGCTTGTTTTCATCGAATCGCAGTTTTTGCAATTTCATCGCATACATTTGCATAAATATCCCGCATTTTCCAATCGCATTTTTGAAGAAAACATGCCGCATAATCAAGGATTTTTGCGCAACAATCACAAAAAAAGCCGCATTTTTCTGGAAGGACAGAGTTCTCACAGGATCTGTTTGGTCGCACCTGTTCCCATAGTCGATTTTGGCGGTGACTTTCTTCCTCAGCTCCACAAGTTCGTCGTTGGGAAGCGTGCCGGAGACGATCTGCGAGCGGTACTCGATCAGACTGTAGGCCATCTGCTGGATGCTGCGGAACAGCGAGCTCTTGTTGTTCTGGGATGGAGACGAACAGGTGATTTAAAACAGCGATATCACAGCTTACAAAACACAGCAGATGGGATTTGTCTTTGTTGAACAAACACATCATGGGAATGAAACACAGGTGGGTTCACGTACCACGTAAAGATTGTGCCATATCTGTGTCCATTCTCGAAGTGTGGCGCCGAGCTCCTGCACCAGGGGCAAATCTGTGGGCACCACAGTCTCTTGTGTCCTGTGCATCAACAGAAAAACATCATCTTGTGCAGTTATCCAAACCTGGAAACTTTTCAAATGTCTAGGAAGCCATCGTTATAAAAAGTATTTAATTTATGCAAATTTGCATCCGGTTTTAATTTGTACAATTGCAACGCTGGGCATTTTGGTTGAAGGATGTCACCCGTATTATTTTGTCAGCATATTGAATAATATATTTGAGGATACATGACAAGATAAATAAATGTAAATGAATATTAATTAAATAATATAATGAATATTCAAATTTAAATATTATTTATTCATTTTAAAACTACTTATTTTTAGTCGTATCAAAATAAAAATATACATAATATATGTGTGTGCTGTGTATAATTATGTATATTTTAATACACAGACATACACATTTAATACACATGTATATATTTGCATGTATATACTGTATATCATTTAGATTATATATTAACATGAATATTAATTTTATATATAAATATAACACATTGTTTTTGAATGTATACATGCATTTGTGTATAGTTATATGTACATAATTATACAAAGTAAACATATATATTTTGTAAACAGAAACTTTTATTTTGGATGCGATTTCTTGAAATAAATAAATAAATAAATAAATAAATAAATAAATAAATAAATAAATAAATAAATAAATAAATAAATAAATAAATAAATAAATAAATAAATAAATAAATAAATAAATAAATAAATAAATAAATAAATAAATAAATAAATAAATAAATAAATAAATAAATAAATAAATAAATAAATAAATAAATAAATAAATAAATAAATAAATAAATAAATAAATAAATAAATAAATAAATAAATAAATAAATAAATAAATAAATAAATAAATAAATAAATAAATAAATAAATAAATAAATAAATAAATAAATAAATAAATAAATAAATAAATAAATAAATAAATAAATAAATAAATAAATAAATAAATATATATATATATATATATATATATATATATATATATATATATATATATATATATATATATATATATAACAAATATTAATAAAAATAGATATTAATATTAATAAATATATAAGTAAATATATAAATATGAAAATAGATATTAATAAATATATAAATATATAGGTATTCAGATAAAGATAAAGATTAGGATATATATGTAATCTGTATGTATAGGCTCCATAGCGTGAGAACAAGATGCCCAGTGTCCATTGTTTTAAATGTATGTACATGACATGTATGTTCAAAATGTCAGGGCAGCCAAATTTTTATTTACTTACTTTATACAAACACATAGGCCTAAGCCTTTTCCAGAAAGCTTGATTATGTTCATATCAGAGCATTTTTCTGCCTGAAATATTCCTCCACTTCTCCGACATCTCATAAACTTCCCTCAAAATGCACATTTAGAGCTGCCTACATAGCATTATATTGAGCTCCTACTCATCTCCGCACACACACATCATACACACTATACACCTTCATTAGGCTACATCAAAATCATTTAGTATCATCTATTTATTATTTATTAAATAAGCTCAGTCCACATTTATGTAACAAACTGGCTCTTATTTACACACGTTTATTCATAGAAAATGTGTATGTTGAGAATTGAGGGAAAAAATCATTCAGTATAAATAAATATTAATAAATATACAAATATAAATAAATATTATAAATAAATAAATATATATATATATAAATATATAAAAAATTAATTAACTATATAAAAAGTAAATAAATAAATAAATAAATATATATAAATGTATAAATATCATTATATAAAAAAATACATATAAATATATATATATTAATAAATAAATATAAAAATATAAATAAATATATATATATAAAAATAAATGTATAAATATTATATATATATATATATATATATATATATATATATATATATATATATATATATATATATATATATATATATATATATATATATATATATATATATATATATATATATATATATATATAAATATTAATACATATAAAATATATATATATATATATAAAATAAATATATAAATAAATTTAAAAATATATAAATATAAATATATATATATATATAAATAAATATAAATATATATATATATATATATATATATATATATATATATATATATATATATATATATATATATATATATATATATATATATATATATATATATATATATATTTATAAATAAATAAATATAAATATCATATATATATAAATATAAATATATATATAAATATATATATAAATAAATATAAAAATATATAAATATATTTGTTTATTTATTTATATTTATATTTTTTATATATATATATATATATATATATATATATATATATGATATATATGATATATCATATATGATATATATATGATAGATATATATATATATATATATATATATAAATAAATAAATAAACAAATATATATATATATTTATATATATATTTATATATATATGATATTTATATTTATTTATATATATTTATTTATTTATATATTTATTTATTTATATATTTATTTATTTTTATATATATATATATATATATATATATATATATATATATATATATATATATATATATATATATATATATATATATATATATATATATATATATATAATAAATACAAATATAAATATATAAACATAAATAAATATAAATATGTATAAATATTATTTGGTCCAAAACATTCAGCAATGCAGTGACCATGTTGTGTAACTTTGGCTTGCTGGGAGATTCAAAATATATTTTCTTGCCAAATGTGTTGCTATGATACATGTCAGAGCATTTCCCTCATATTCATGAATCATGCATTATTTCACAACAAGTGCTTCAGTGTGTGTTTGAGAGCAAGCCTGCGGAAGAGGACAGAACTGCAGGCCTTCCTGATGGCACACGGTTCATTAAGTGACAGACAATTTGTCACTAATGAATTATAGAGCATTATTAACATATGATCTGCCTCTTACCCCGTTCCCTCAACTCTCGCTTCTTTCAGATGAATGTAGTTGGCAGGGAAAATGCCCTTTGAAATAAGACAAAGAAGCATATTTGTGAGAACCCACGCAATTCTTCCCGCCCGCTGGAGAATGTCAGGTAATGATTAGATTGTCATTTTATCAGTAGGATGATAATTATCCCAACACCTTTTGTGATTTCTGTCGTAGTGTGTATCCTCGGTACCACCCTGGGAGAAGGAGGAGAAAAAAAAGAAAAGATCTTTGAGACAGATGATGCCACATGGCAGATGCTGCTCTATATTATTTATATAACAGAATAAGGCAGATGTTCAGAGTTAACATCACTAGCGAATATAGTGTAGTCGTAAATAACAAAATCAGGTTCTCTCTTCTTATATCCATCATATTTACAAGAAGAGAGACATCAAAATGAAAGCTGGGGAGTGTACATTAAATAATAATGATAATGGTAATATAATAAAGTTTTCATTGTGAATGTTGATTGTACAATTGACTGCACTGAAAAATTATTTGTTGAATTTACTACATTTTTTTATCGTAAGTGGTTGCAATCAATCTCAATTTAAACAAAAACACATGCAATTCCCATAAAACCAATTCATTTTTTTAAAATTAAAATCAAAAAACGAAATTAATTATTTAAACGAGCACAAATTAATTATGCTTAATTTAATCGGGCCATAATCATTTTTTTTCAGTGTGTGTGCTGTTGAAGAAGAATATCTATACACTGTGTGCAGAATTATTTGGCACGTTGATTTTCAAATCATATTTTTTTTCCAGGCACATTTGACCAATTCCAAACCACAGTAATCCTAATAATAAATATAGCAGCAAGCAGCCATTAACGGGGCCAAACGCAACAGAAGCAAACAAGGAAGATAGCAGCAGACCAACTGAAATAACGAGTTAAAACCGTTAAAACACCACATTAAAACATTGAGTTGTATAGTGCCAATGTCATGTTTTGTTCTATTATAGCGCCACCAAGAGGCACAATCCTACAATTTTTTTTATGTGTCCTCGGAGTGAGCCCATACATGTGTGTGTCAATTTTGGTGAAAATGTCTCATTTCGTTTTGGAGTTATAGACATTTATATGAAAAAACAAGTAAAAAATGACTGACTCCTGACTTTTATTGGATTTTACTGCCCCTCACTATCAATATTTTGACATTTGGGTATTAGCGTTTAGCTATCGACTTATGTTTCTGAACTTCTGACGCTGGTTTCGTCTCGATCGGACTAACGGTTTCGAAGATATCAGCTAACGTTTTTTAAGCGCTAAATTACCGCGCTGCACAAACCATACGCCGAAATCTGGCAAGTCTGGTATTGTTGGACTCGGCAAGGATTCAGGAGACAAAAAAAGTTAGTCCCATGAAAATAAGTCAACCCCACCCAAAGTTATAAGCGTTTGAAAAAAGAAATTCTCCACTAGGTGGTGCTGTTTCGAAACTTCTCAGGCTACTTCAGGGCATCGTGCTGATGACCCACCGAGTTTCGTAACAATCCGTTCATGCATTCATAAAATACAGCATTTTAGCACATAATTCAAAATGGCCAACAGTCAAAATCAGACGACTCTGCATGCCGTCCTGAATCTAACGAGGCCACTTTTATGATTTTTGGACAAACGGTTCAGAAGTTATACGCAAAAACAGCCATTTTTCGTATCTCCGGAACAGTAGGTGGCGCTGCGCCGAAACGCTGCATGTTGCCTCAAGTCATGATTGTGATGACTTGTACCAAGTTTGGTTTGAATACCATAAAGCGTTGTGGAGATATTGCCTTAAGTGTGTTTTTGCAAGCGTTACGTAAAATTTGTTTGCATGTTAATCAAAAACGATATGACGAATCAACTTGAATTCCATTTTTTCGTGTAAATCGGACCAACGGCCTAGGAGGAGTTCGAAAAAGTTGGGTTTCGGTTCATTAAAAACATTTTAATGAGGGAAATGACGTCATAGGGTGCAATCGAATCGGCTTGAGCCAAGGAATCGAAAGAAAAAATGATTTTGTCTCTATCCCTTATGGTTCAAAAGTTATTAGCATAAACATGAGTCAAACTTTGGACAGGTGGTGGCGCTAGAGAGATTGATTTAGAGACTCCAAAATTGGTGTGGTTAATGTTGGTAATGACCTCTATCAGTGTACCAAATTTCATCATTTTCCCGCAGACGGTTCTATGGGCTACCATAGACTTCAATGGCGGAATAATAATAAGAAATCGGTTTCAAGAGGGGCTTCGCACCTTCGGTGCTTGGCCCCTAACTACTATTGATTTAGTATTTAATAATGTATAAGTGATATATAATTGTTCATGAAGGCTGAAAATGAAAAACACCTTATATTCAGGTGTGCAGAATTATTAGGCAGGTTTTCTTTTACAGATAAATTGAGCCAAAAAAGAGATTTAACTTAAGAGATTTAAAAGTATTAAATGCCCATGAGAAGGATGCAATACTAATGCAATACTAGACATTGCAGTTAAGGCGTGACCATTGGACAGTGAAATGCTCGTTGGGTCAGCAGGGTCAGACACAAACATGTGGTGAAGAAAAGACACCTGTTAACTGCAAAATAATTAGGAATTAAGGCGAAGAATTAAGGTGAAGAATTAAGGTGAAGAATTAAGTGTGAAACCATCAGGAACCCTTTAGTCTCCAGCGCCACCATTTTCCAGAGCTGCACCTACCTGGAGTCTCCAGAAGTGAAGGTGTCAGGATCTCAGAGACTTCAGTTAGGGAAAGAATCCTAAAAAATGACCCCCACTAGATAAGAATCACAAGCTGAAGTGTTGTAAAATACATGAAGCCTGCTTTATATAGGCTTTATGGACAGATAGGTTGAGAGTGACTCTTGAAGGACCAGCTCCTCATCCTCTAGTACCACTGTTTGAAGAATTCATCTTCCACAATCTGGCAGGACATCCTGAAGTCCAGAGATGGACTAAACATGAACTCCCAAAATGTCCTGCCAGATTTTGGAAGATGAATAAAATATATAAAACCCATATCGGACATAAATGTTGGCCACTTTTGACGCGTGTGCAAAGTTTCAAGAGTTTTCAAGCATGTTTAGGACCCTCAAAAATGCAATTCATTTCGGAGAAGAAGAAGAATCGACTGTAATTTCTCATCGCTTCACTTCAGCTCTGCAGCAAATTTAGATTTTTTTAGAGAATAAGGCATATCTGAATTTAAAAGAGCGCCCTAGCCACATACGTTGGAGTAAATTGATAAAAGATGGTCTCATTTTACACAAAACACTCTAGATTTTAACACAATGCTGGAATATTGCATATATTATATTGTATTTATTCACAATTTTATGATAAACATATATAAAAAGTAGGGCTGTCAAAAGATTAATCGTGATTAATCGCATCAAAAATAAAAGTTTGTGTTTACATAATATATGTGTGTGTGCTCTGTTAATTATTATTTATATATAAATACACACACAAGCATGTATATATTTAAGAAAAAAATATTATTTTTATATATAAAACATTTATATTTATATATATATTATAGATTATATAAATGTATATACAGTATATACATGCAAATATTTCTTAAATATATACATGAATATGTGTGTATTTATATATACATAATAATTAACAGAGTACACACACACATATATTATGTAAACACAAACTTTTATTTTGGATGCGATTAATCACGATTAATCTTTTGACAGCCCTAATAAAAAGTCATATTTTGATTTATTTTTTAATTAATTTGTTATTTGAAAATCTATAATTTTTAATCTGTTTGGTCTTCTTCTCTTCAGACTAGGAGTCAGTAAACAGGGGGGAAATAATTTTTCTTGATATCTCCTTCCAAAAAAAAGTTATTGAGATTAATCTGCGCAAACTATCTAATAACTCCTGCTCATCTGCATTGATTTTCCATAGCCGATGGGAAATTGAACAGAAGGCTCCGCCTCCTCGGCTTTGTAAAGGGAGATCTCAGCTCTGATTGGTCTAGAAGCATGATCGACATGTCTATAGAAAGCGGAGATACTCAGCTTTTTTGACGTATGACGCAAAAATCGCGGCTAAGGATAATAAGAGTATTTGTCTGCATCACATGTTTTGATCTGGACATCGGTGACATATCACAGTGTGGTTTGGCCATGCTTGCTCACAGAAATGTGAAAATGGTCTCATTTTGAAGAAAACAACCTACGGATTGAGCTGATATAGCGTTTGAGGCTATTAGCTCCACAACACGTTATTGATCCGAACAGGAATATGACTCATGTGTTTGCTTGTTCAAAGGAGTCATTTCCATCTTCGTGATTCTTTTGAAAATAACGTTACTGTAAAGTGTTGGATTGGTGAAATAAACTGCACAGTGATATTCTTGAGGTTAAGAGCTTTTGTTTGATATATGACTTGTCTATTTTTGGTGAGATTGTGTGATATAAATATGAAATTTAATATTTTTCATATGATTTTCTCAATGTCATTGCAGGGGGGTCAAATTCAGACCTTATTATCTTTTTCTATGTAACATAAATGCAAAAGTGATTGGGTTATCAAGAAAGCTAATCTTTCAAATGATACCATATATGTCTAGTTTTTGTGCTGTACAACTTATAGATTTTTTCAAATGATTATGATGATGCAATATTGGACAAACGGGTGCAGAGCTGAATGAAGATTGAACCACTGGAGTCACATGGACTATTTTAACCATGTCTTCATTTCTGGAGCTTGAAAGTGTTAAATTGCTGTCTATGGAGGGGTCAGAGAGCAGAAATATCTTCATTTGTGTTCTGAAGATGACGAAGGTCTTACAGGTTTGGACATGAGGGAGAGGAATTAAAGACAGAACTTAAATTTTTGGGTGAATTAACCCTTTAACAGCAGCTTAAATGTCAGAGGTAGAAAATGGTCATTGAAAAAAATGCTACAAAGTGATCCTGTTAAATCCTCCAAGCATAACATATGGAAGTTAATGTGTGTGTTGCGGCCCGAAGTTCCCGACAGAACTGTGCTGGCCCAGATGATGTGTTCAGTGCGAGTGTGAACACGCACTCAGAAAGTGTAGGTGGACATGTCGAGACGCGCTGGAGCTCAACACTCACCTTCAAACGTCTCCAGAATGTGCACCGTGTCCCCCCACCTGAAGACTCAGCTCTGGCTCTCCTTTGGCATCGTAGTTATAGATCGCTGAAAGGTAGACAAGAGGCGTCACAGACAAACAACTAAACTACAACAAATCCTGTGAACGGGGGGGAATGACAGCACACCAACTGTTGCAGGAGTGAAAGCTTCTCGAGTGACATCTCTGACGTCGATCAGTGTGACTCAGATCTTCAAACTAACGTCAAAAGCAACCCAAACTCCCAGTGAGATTACAACAACAAAAAAAGACGATAATGCGGGGTTTTTTGGCCCCTAAAAGCATGCCATAATATATGATAGCGTGTTTCTGAGAGGTTCTACTGGTCAAAAGAGCACACGTCAAGAGCCAGATTAACTAAACAGCGCTTGAGAGTGAAGTGAGTGACTATAAATATTAGGGATGAAACACTACAGTTAGTCCACGGTTCAATACACACCTCGGTTTTTTACCCACGGTTTTCGGTTCGGTTCTGATGGCTTGACACATACATTTTTTGTTATTCTATTCTTAGGCGACAGGAACAGCAAGAGGTTAAAGAGAAAAAAAGACTATTTTTTTATTGCAATACTCTTTCTTTATTTTACTTAAAAGAATTGAAAAAACCTTACTTAAACTTAAAACTTTACTTTAAAAAAAACCCTTGTACACATTCCTAGTGTATTGGATAATATAAAATAAATATATATAAAGATTTACACTGGCAGCTCAGAGCTGTACAGCAGCATTTAATTATGACATTAAACGAATGAATGTAAAAATAAAACACTACATAGACTTCACTATAAAATATACATTGATTCTTATTAAAGCTGCTGTATTAGTTTTTTCAGTCAAGAGCAGTGAGTGATTTTCTCTTTGTCTTTTGTTGTTGTATTAACATTAAAGGGATATTTCACTCAAAAATGAAAATTCTGTCATTGAGAAATGAAAACAGGTTTGGAACAATATTAGAGTGAGTAAATAATGACAATTTTAGAGGTGAACTGTCCCTTTAAGGACCGCGTGTTCACTATAGGTCAATTAAAGACCTGCACGCATCTAATATACAGACACACACCGATTCTAATTTCACTTTAGACATAACTGACTGTGTTTATGTTAACCTTGTGTGTATTTGACAGTATTAGCGCAGTAAGACGACTACTGAGTCCAGTAATCACGTGTTTGACAGGCGTTTAGTGCGCGCTCTCTGAAAAGCGCATGTTAAAACCGCGCACGCGAATGAACCGGCAAGGCTTTAAAACGCATGCAAATAATGAACTTGATAAATGTTGCATTGTGAATAACTCTAGTGTCCTGTGAGTGTAACTCTACCACTAACGTGTGATGTGAATGTATGTCGTGTTGTTCAGTATTGGGATGGAGGCAAATTATAGAATTTGTAGAAAAATAATTAATCCAATGCGAAACCGAAAAAAAACGCAATTCACAAGCGCGTATTGAACCGTGAATGCCGTACCGAACGGTTCAATATTATATTGAGTATTGTGGCATCCCTATTAAATACATTAAGTGCGGTCTTCGTTTGGGAATTACACTCAGGATCTTTGGGGTCTCCACACACCCCAGGCAACAAAATGTCATTTTGTAACAAAACGACTGGTTTTTTTTTAGAACAAATGTAATTTTACTCTGTTTATTAATGTTTTTACTCAACATCTGTGTAGTTTTTGGAGTATTTATAATCGGTTTTTAAATTTATATAAATAAATTAAAAAATATTTTTTGTAATGGATTTTCACACAAAATCAGTTTTTTTATGTAAAATTCACTTTATAAAAGACCCACATTTCTAACTTTCATTCGTGGGGATAACATGGATAATTTGACATGGTTTAGTGTAAGATTTTTGCCCATCTTTTGGAAAATACAGTTTTAAAATATTAAAAAAAAATCCAAAATACATTTTTCACAAGGATTTTTTCAGTTGGATTCATATCTATATTATATATTATCCATATTCATATCTGGATTCACAACATGAACATCAAAATGCAATGAACTGAACAGCAATAACAAATGTATTCCTGTGTGTGTGTGTGTGTGTGTGTGTGTGTGTGTGTGTGTGTGTGTGTGTGTGTGTGTGTGTGTGTGTGTGTGTGTGTGTGTGTGTGTGTGTGTGTGTGTGTGTGTGTGTGTGTGTGTGTGTGTGTGTGTGTGTGTGTGTGTGTGTGTGTGAGCATGATAATTTTGCATTGTGGATGTTTTATGCATTGTTGGAAGGTTAAGAAAAGAAACAGAGAAAAGTGTTAAAAAAGGTGTTGATAACTATTCAATTTCTGTATATGTCTAACAGTGAAGGCCGTGGGTAAATATAACATTTATTATAATGGGGTTATGTAAAGATTGTTTTAAGTTCACTTAAATTAAAAGTTATTTTTTAAAGCCTAATAAATGTTGAAATTGGGAGCGTTCAGTTATACTGTAATGTAACGTCATTAATGTTTCATAGAGACATCAGTGATACTGGCCTTCATTCATAAACACATGACAATACAACACATATTTAAAATATGCTGTCTTTAAATTGGAGAGTAACTGAAATTATTACAATATCAAAATATTAAAAACTCCATTGTTTTTAAATTGCAATTAATCACGATTATTACAGAAAAATGTGTTTTATTTTTATCAATTCACAGCACTAATATGTTATGACTTGAAGTACTTAGAGGGAATTGTTATGTTGCAGTGTTTGTCCTGAAAAGTAAATGTGATGTTTGTTACCTCAATAAATTTAAGGTCATTCCTATTTTATGTTTTATGTTCTATTATATTAACATTAAAAGCACACTCTTTTTACAACTAAAATAACAGTTAAGGGTAAAAAAAACTGAATTCCCACACTCAAAAAAATAACTCTTTGAATGAACATAAAAAAATTATGGAAAGTATTTCCACATGATTAACTTGCTTTATTTCAGCATTATGCAATTATTTTATTCCAATTTGATGGACTTACGTTGGGTCAACTTAATTTATTAAGGTTGATTCAACTTATTTACTATGGTTAGGCACAGCTTAATTTAACAGTGTCAGCCCAACTCATTTATTTAAGTTAGCCTAACAAAAGTGCTTAATGCTGAAGAAAGCCATTTAATTACATGGGAATCCTTTCCATGATTTAATTACATTCATTCAAAAAATAGCTTTTGAGAGCATTTACAAAACCTTTTACAAGATTTTATTGGCTAGCCAAAATATGTTTTTGTTACATCAATGGCATGCCCAGAATAGATTATTTTATTATTAAAACAACTTTAATAGTTATTAGTAGCTCCTCACCCCATGCTCTACACTTCACCATAATGATAACCTCCAAAAACACTAACATAACACAAACTTTTAAATACCAACAAAACAAAACATTAGGCATTAAAAAGTCTCTCAATTTTCTCACCTTGTTAAAAATGCATCAAATTGCACTTTATTAAACATTTACTCTCCGAACTCAGCCCCTTTGCAAAGCATGATGGGAAGTGAAAGTCTCATTTCTTTGGGTTACTTGATTGAAATGTTATTTCAAAATGAAAACATCAAGTTATGTCAAAGAGTAACGGTTTTAAGTCAGTTTAACATGAAGCAATTACATTTGAACCAGAAACCTGATATAATGGTGTTAAATCAAGATGAATTGCTTAAATAAAGTGAACAGCATCATAAAAAAAATTTTTGAGTGCAAAAATTAAAACGGAAAAAATGGAATTAGTAAAAAATTAAAATGGAAAAAATTATTTTATAGGGCCCTATGTATGCAAAAAGCACAGGTCCCTATCATACACCCGGCGCAATTCTAATCCAAAAAAATCGTACATATCGAGCCTTTATGATTTATCAGCTCAACCTCCAAGATACAGTTTTGGGTCCTTCAGAGTCAGCAATAGTAACAGTGACGCTCGCCTTAGCAAAAAAGTCCATTTCTATGCAGGAGATACAACACAACAGCAGAGCTTGGGATGAAATATTGCCCTGCACAAACAGCATCTGAAATGTTGGGCACTGTACAAATGCCGGTTTGTGGAATGCGAGTGTGAAGGCGCGAGTGCTTTCCTCATGCTAGTAGTAACACTTCTGTGCTGTTGAACTGCAGATGAACCTGCGAGAGCATGTCTGCACTACAAGGCCCGAGTTTCCTCCCTCTTGAATGCTGAAGGACACTTAGTGGGAGTGCAAGCTTTCTGTGCATGCATCTGCCTCCACACTGCCTTCCATCCGCTGAACACATGCAGAAATAACACTACCTGCACGCAAAGAGGAAATCGAGGAAAGAGTAGCACACTGACACAACTCTGCTTGCTTTGCATCATCATCTGTGCTGTATAAACACAGGTAAATGACCTGACTAACATCCTCATTCCTCACACACATACTCAATTACACTGAAGAAACAGAGGCACTGAAACATGATTGGCTTAGCAGTGATTGTCAACCGATTCAACTAAACTGTTCAGCATCACAATTCAGTGTTAATTCAGACTTTCTTCACTGATGAAAACGAGACGATAACTAAATACATTTATATGACACAAAACTATGACGGAGACTATGGGAGGATTTTAGACTCAAAATGATGAGTAAATGCACACACACTTATCCATGAACTTGATCACTTGTTTTACTATCCACAAATAAATGTCTTTTAACTTGTGTGTGCAAAATACAGAATTACATGAATGTGCAGCGATTAGTACAAATAGAGGCATAGTTGTGTGCAGGCCGGTCACAATTTTTGTATTGCGATATATCGTATTTAACATTAAAATTATTACTGTATATTTGATCAAATAAAGTTTTAGCCTGATCGCCGTTCACTGCCATTATATGGAGGAGCGCTTTTAACATTTCTGCTTTAAAGGTCCAGAGAAAGACAGAAGAACACGAGGCATTAAAACAACAGCAGAGCGAGAAAAAGATGAGTTTATTTTCATTACAGGGTGAACTATCCCTTTAAGAAATCACGTGAAATATACCATATTCCACATTATTAAATATATCAAAAATATGTTATGTTGTATATTTCACATGAAATATATAATGTGTAAAAATACAACGTATTAAAACAAACAAAAAAATTGTCATTTTTAATTGTAATAATATTTAACATTACAATTTTTACTGTATTTTTAATCAAATAACTGCATATTTCACATTAATAAATATATTGAAAATATATTATGCTGTATATTTCACACAAAATGTATAATGTGTAAAAATACAACGTATTAAAACAAACAAAAAATAGAAATTTGTAATTGTAATAATATTTAACATTACAATTTTTACTGTATTTTTAATCAAATAACTGCATATTTCACATTAATAAATATATATTGAAAATATATTATGTTGTATATTTCACATGAAATATATAATGTGTAAAAATACAACGTATTAAAACAAAACAAAAATATTTTTAAATTGTAATAATATTTAACAATATTACAGTTTTTAGTGTATATTTTATTAAATAACCGCATATTTCACATTAATAAATATATTGAAAATATATTATGTTGTATATTTCACATGAAATATATAATGTGTAAAAATACATCATTAAAACAAACAAAAAATTGTTATTTTAAATTGTAATAATATTTAACTTTACAATTCTTACTGTATTTTTAATCAAATAACTGCATATTTCACATTAAAGGTCCTGTTCTTCGTGATCCCATTGTTCAAACTTTAGTTAGTGTGTAATGTTGCTGTTAGAGCATAAATAATACCTGTAAAATTATAAAGCTCAACGTTCAATGTCAAGCGAGATATTTTATTTGACAGAAGTTCCCTTTCAAAGCCTACAGCGAACGGCCGGTTTGAACTACATCCTGGTATTTCCTGCTTTAATGACGTCAGTAGAGCAGTTTGATGACTAAGCTCCGCCCACAAGAATACGCGAAAAAGGGGGCGTGGTCTTGTTGCTCCCTCGTGGAGAAGAGGAAGCGTTGCGTTCGGTTCGGTTGCGTTTGTCGCCATGTCGTTCAGACGCTGTTATTTTCATCCCGGAGTCAAATCACCTTTGTTTGGCCTTCAGGGGCTGTAGTTTGAGCGCGTTCATCTCCCCGTTATGTAGGGCTGTGCAATTAATCGAATTTCGATTTCGATTTTGCCTCCCAACGATCACCAAAATAGTACAATCGAGAAAAAACGATTATTTTGCCATGTTCAGTTTTGAAAGAACACTCTTATTTTGTCTTGCGTTCTGAATGAAACGCGCACGCGCTCATCCGCCGCTCCCGAAGCCACAAACTCCGTTGTCTGGGAACAGTTTGGCTTCGAGGAATCGGACGACGAGCAGAACATGCGAAGGCAAGATTTGCTACATGTAGTGGCTGCAACGCAAGGGAACATCACAAATCTGTTTAACCACTTGAAAATTAAACAGAGTGACCTATGACAATCTAATAAAGAAACAAAAACTGACGAGAGCAGGGGTGCCGTGTAAACGGCCTTTTTTCCCCTCATATTTTTTCAAATAATTCTCTCTTTGTAAACTTTGTTCAATGTATGCGAGATTGCGAGTGCTGCCATATTTTCGAATATGACCAGTCGTTTTCACCGTCATCACCCGGGTTTAGTGCTTTAGGGTTTAGGGTTTAGTGCTTTAGGGTTTAGGGTTTAGTGCTTTAGGGTTTAGGGTTTAGGGTTTAGTGCTTTAGGGTTTAGTGCTTTAGTGCTTTAGGGTTTAGTGCTTTAGGGTTTAGGGTTTAGTGCTTTAGGGTTTAGTGCTTTAGTGCTTTAGGGTTTAGTGCTTTAGGGTTTAGGGATTAGTGCTTTAGGGTTTAGTGCTTTAGGGTTTAGTGCTTTAGGGTTTAGTGCTTTAGGGTTTAGGGTTTAGTGCTTTAGGGTTTAGGGTTTAGTGCTTTAGGGTTTAGGGTTTAGGGTTTAGTGCTTTAGTGCTTTAGGGTTTAGTGCTTTAGGGTTAGTGCTTTAGGGTTTAGTGCTTTAGGGTTTAGTGCTTTAGGGTTTAGTGCTTTAGGGTTTAGTGCTTTAGGGTTTAGGGTTTAGGGTTTAGTGCTTTAGGGTTTAGGGTTTAGGGTTTAGTGCTTTAGGGCTTAGGGTTTAGGGTTTAGGGTTTAGGGTTTAGTGCTTTAGGGTTTAGGGTTTAGTGCTTTAGGGTTTAGTGCTTTAGGGTTTAGTGCTTTAGGGTTTAGTGCTTTAGGGTTTAGGGTTTAGTGCTTTAGGGTTTAGGGTTTAGGGTTTAGTGCTTTAGGGTTTAGGGTTTAGTGCTTTAGGGTTTAGTGCTTTAGGTTTAGTGCTTTAGGGTTTAGTGCTTTAGGGTTTAGGGTTTAGTGCTTTAGGGTTTAGTGCTTTAGGGTTTAGGGTTTAGTGCTTTAGGGTTTAGTGCTTTAGGGTTTAGTGCTTTAGGGTTTAGTGCTTTAGGGTTTTAGTGCTTTAGGGTTTAGTGCTTTAGGGTTTAGGGTTTAGTGCTTTAGGGTTTAGGGTTTAGTGCTTTAGGGTTTTAGTGCTTTAGGGTTTAGTGCTTTAGGGTTTAGGGTTTAGTGCTTTAGGGTTTTAGTGCTTTAGGGTTTAGGGTTTAGTGCTTTAGGGTTTAGTGCTTTAGGGTTTAGTGCTTTAGGGTTTAGGGTTTAGTGCTTTAGGGTTTAGTGCTTTAGGGTTTAGTGCTTTAGGGTTTAGTGCTTTAGGGTTTAGTGCTTTAGGGTTTAGGGTTTAGTGCTTTAGGGTTTAGTGCTTTAGGGTTTAGTGCTTTAGGGTTTAGTGCTTTAGGGTTTAGTGCTTTAGGGTTTAGTGCTTTAGGGTTTAGTGCTTTAGGGTTTAGGGTTTAGTGCTTTAGGGTTTAGGGTTTAGGGTTTAGTGCTTTAGGGTTTAGTGCTTTAGTGCTTTAGGGTTTAGTGCTTTAGGGTTTAGGGTTTAGTGCTTTAGGGTTTAGTGCTTTAGGGTTTAGTGCTTTAGGGTTTAGTGCTTTAGTGCTTTAGGGTTTAGTGCTTTAGGGTTTAGGGTTTAGTGCTTTAGGGTTTAGTGCTTTAGTGCTTTAGGGTTTAGTGCTTTAGGGTTTAGGGGTTTAGTGCTTTTAGGGTTTAGTGCTTTAGGGTTTAGTGCTTTAGGGTTTAGGGTTTAGTGCTTTAGTGCTTTAGGGTTTAGTGCTTTAGGGTTTAGTGCTTTAGGGTTTAGTGCTTTAGGGTTTAGTGCTTTAGGGTTTAGTGCTTTAGGGTTTAGTGCTTTAGGGTTTAGTGCTTTAGGGTTTAGTGCTTTAGGGTTTAGGGTTTAGGGTTTAGTGCTTTAGGGTTTTAGGGTTTAGGGTTTAGTGCTTTAGGGTTTAGGGCTTAGGGTTTAGGGTTTAGGGTTTAGGGTTTAGTGCTTTAGGGTTTAGTGCTTTAGGGTTTAGTGCTTTAGGGTTTAGTGCTTTAGGGTTTAGTGCTTTAGGGTTTAGGGTTTAGTGCTTTTAGGGTTTAGTGCTTTAGGGTTTAGGGTTTAGGGTTTAGTGCTTTAGGGTTTAGGGTTTAGTGCTTTAGGGTTTAGTGCTTTAGGGTTTAGTGCTTTAGGGTTTAGTGCTTTAGGGTTTAGGGTTTAGTGCTTTAGGGTTTAGTGCTTTAGGGTTTAGGGTTTAGTGCTTTAGGGTTTAGTGCTTTAGGGTTTAGTGCTTTAGGGTTTAGTGCTTTAGGTTTAGTGCTTTAGGGTTTAGTGCTTTAGGGTTTAGGGTTTAGTGCTTTAGGGTTTTAGGGTTTTAGTGCTTTAGGGTTTAGTGCTTTAGGGTTTAGTGCTTTAGGGTTTAGGGTTTAGTGCTTTAGGGTTTAGTGCTTTAGGGTTTAGTGCTTTAGGGTTTAGGGTTTAGTGCTTTAGGGTTTAGTGCTTTAGGGTTTAGTGCTTTAGGGTTTAGTGCTTTAGGGTTTAGGGTTTAGTGCTTTAGGGTTTAGGGTTTAGTGCTTTAGGGTTTAGGGTTTAGTGCTTTAGGGTTTAGGGTTTAGTGCTTTAGGGTTTAGGGTTTAGTGCTTTAGGGTTTAGTGCTTTAGGGTTTAGTGCTTTAGGGTTTAGGGTTTAGTGCTTTAGGGTTTAGTGCTTTAGGGTTTAGTGCTTTAGGGTTTAGTGCTTTAGGGTTTAGTGCTTTAGGGTTTAGTGCTTTAGGGTTTAGGGTTTAGTGCTTTAGGGTTTAGTGCTTTAGGGTTTAGTGCTTTAGGGTTTAGTGCTTTAGGGTTTAGTGCTTTAGGGTTTAGTGCTTTAGGGTTTAGTGCTTTAGGGTTTAGTGCTTTAGGGTTTAGGGTTTAGTGCTTTAGGGTTTAGTGCTTTAGGGTTTAGGGTTTAGTGCTTTAGGGTTTAGTGCTTTAGGGTTTAGGGTTTAGTGCTTTAGGGTTTAGGGTTTAGGGTTTAGTGCTTTAGGGTTTAGTGCTTTAGGGTTTAGGGTTTAGGGTTTAGTGCTTTAGGGTTTAGGGTTTAGTGCTTTAGGGTTTAGTGCTTTAGGGTTTAGGGTTTAGTGTTTAGTGCTTTAGGGTTTAGGGTTTAGGGTTTAGTGCTTTAGGGTTTAGTGCTTTAGGGTTTAGTGCCAGAAGACGCGAATGAGAAGCCGCGCGCAGTGAGAAAATGCATCTCTGTTCTCTTTCAAGTCTTGCTCTTGAACGGACAAACTCACACAAAACGTATGTCAACATGTCCATCTTGATGAGTATCCTAGCAGACATAGTCTGAATATGCCTTAAGTGAACTTTATACAGTCGATAAAGACGACGCATATCCGATCCGGATTGAATAGCTTTTGTAAGTTTTAATAGGATTAATCTTTAATTTATGCACTCAAATATGCAATGTTATTTTACATTTTGATACATTTCTGTACCTGAAAACTAATGTTAGACGTACCTGAAAAGCATATCTAGCCGAACCATATTGTTGATCTTACTTATTTGTGGTTATCATTTTTTACGTGAACACTTTTATACTTTGATTTGAATATATGTTATATTATTTATTTTAATAGTTCAAAAAGTACAACAAATGTTACAATTTCAATTGAATTGTTGAAAGGTGTATTTTTAATAAATACAACACATTCCCAAAGTCATGTGAAATAATCGTGTTACATAATCGTGATTTCAATATTGACCAAAATAATCGTGATTATGATTTTTTCCATAATCGAGCAGCCCTACCGTTATGGTGAGAGGCGTGACCTTTCCGGGCAACGTGAGCTAAGCTGCTGTCCAATCACAACACGGGAACCGCTGGCCCAATCAGAACTTGTTACGTATTTCTGAAGGAGGGACTTCATAGAACGAGGAAATTCTCAGGCCGTTTTGAGGACAGTGAAAACTTTTTTTAAAAAAAGTTTTTTTTACACATGAAACATGAAAACACATGTTATATTGCACACTGTAAACACAATCAAAGCTTCAAAAACACACGAAAAACGGGACCTTTAATAAATATATTGAAAATATATTGTTGTATATTTCACATGAAATATATAAATGTGTAAAAATACAACATTAAAACAAAAAAATTAACAATATTACAGTTTGTACTGTATATTTGATCAAATAAAGTTTTAGCCTGATCGCCGTTCACTGCCAATATATGGAGGAGCGCTTTTAACATTTCTGCTTTAAAGGTCCAGAGAAAGACAGAAGAACACGAGGCATTAGAACAACAGCAGAGCGAGAAAAAGATGAGTTTATTTTCATTTCAGGGTGAACACAAAAAAAATAACAGCTAAAAAACTGAATGTTATTCTTCAATGGCAGCCGATCTCCAGCGCTGCCTCTCCGCCCGAGGGAGATCGGCTCAGGTCTTGTTCAGGCATGCACATTATTCAAATACAGACTCATAGATAAACCCCAAAGCTTGAGGCTACGCTTCATCACATGCTTCTGCACATCTCAAGCACACTACGCTTCTTTTCCACCGCAGAGAAGGTGAAGCAACTTCTTTCGCTTTAATCTACGGTGGAGTTTGGATTGAACAAATTCATTACAGCCTGGAAAAAAACGTGCAAATATATCTCATAACTTCCGCAATTCAGCACATAAACTTCAGATTAATCATTTATAACACAGGTGTGACTTCCTGTCCACACCCAGACCTCAAAGAGGAGTGTCAAACACAGGGAGAATTTCACCCCCCCGGGCTACAAACATACCATTTCATCCACATTAACACTTTTTATCACTTTAAGAAAGCTGCCACAGTCTAGGCACCACAGACTATGCTTCAGCTCACACACTGGGCTCCATTTGAGCGTGTGATTTGTGGTCTGGGCCAAATGGGCCATAGAGGTGTCACAGTGGTGCATGCTGGGATGTGCTCGCAGGCACAAACACTAGCTAGTCATTTAGCCATGAGCGATTTTATGTGCTTTTCTCTGAACAGAGAGCAGATGTGTGATGGCACTTGTGAAAACAATGCCTTGTGGTTACAATGACGTGCAAAAAGTGCTAAAGTCATGGTGCAAAAACAGCTCCAATGAGTGTGATTAGAGAACAAATAGATACACTTTGTTTCCATGGTCAACTTTAGATATTCTACTAACTTGTCAACTAACTCTCATTAGAGTATTAGGTTAGAGCTTGGGTAAGTAGAATAAATTGTTATTTATATTCAAAATAAAGTGTTAGAAGATATTAAAGGGATAGTTCACACAAATGAAAATTAGCCCATAATTTACTCACCCTCAAGTCATCCGAGGTGTATTAGACATTCTTCTTTCAGACGAATATAATCTGAGTTATATTACACAAGTCCAGGCTAATCCAAGCTTTATAATAGCAGTTATAGTTGCTCTGTTTTTGAAGTCCATAAAAGTGCATCTATCCGTCATATAACTGCTCCAGCGGCTCTGGGGTGTTAATAAAGGCCTTCTGAAGCGAATCAATGCGTTTGTGGAAGAAAAATATCCATATTTCAAACTTTATCAAGTAAACTTTCGGCCTCCGCCTTCTGTGTAAGTGTTGAATGTTGAAAGTGAAACTCCAGATGTGTGTGTGTCGTCATGACGAGCGGAGCTGAGCGTTAGTCTTTCCATCCGCAGGGGAACTTTACACACTTTCTCCAGAAACTGAACAGGGAAGGCCGGAAGTTTACTTGATAAAGTTTGAAATATGGATATTTTTCTTCCACAAACGCGTCGATTCGCTTCAGAAGGCCTTTATTAACACCCCAGAGCACATATCTCACTATTTTCTATTTAAATTAGTGATATATTCTATTTACACCATATAAAAGTAGTTATTTGCAATATGGGTAAATAGTAATTGGATGCTATTTATACTTTATTTTGACAGATACACACTATTCGCACCTCAGTATTGTTGAACATTAATAGGATGCAATAATAACATACACTCTAAAAAAAAAAGGTTCTACATGGCACCAAAATTGGTTCTTCGTCGTAATCATAGGGGAACCATTTTTGGTGCTATATAGCACCATATCTTAACATGTTCTGTATATGGTAGCGGTGCTATATAGCACCTCAGCCAAAGAACCACTGAAAAACCTTGGAAGAACCGCGGAAGAACCACTGAAGTGCTATATAGCACTTAAAAAGGTTCCCCTATGATTACGAGCCAAGAACCATTTTTGGTGCCATATTGAACCTTTTTATTTTTTTAGAGTGTCTTAGTGTGTAAATGATTATATTTATTAAAATGATTAAATGGATGCGGCTTTACTGGGACAATAAAAGCCCTCTCTACACCGACCCCTAACCCTACCCAATAAATGCTTTTATTATTATTAAACATTACGTTAGCCACTTTATTTCCATTTTACTGAAAGTAAATGCCTTTCTGATGTGATGTGGGATGGGAAAAGAGAGAAGAGTGAGCTCTGCAAAAGGCAGATTTGAACCCGAGTCGATTGCGTCAAAACCAAGGTCTTTAAAGGGTTAGTTCACCCAAAAATGTAAATTGTGTCATTAATGACTGAGCCTCATGTGGTTGGACACCCGTCAGACCTCCGTTCATCTTCAGACACAAATGAAGATATTTTAGTGTAAAGCTGATGCTGAGAAAGGCTTCAGATAGGCCTCCATTGGCATTCAGTACATTTACACTCACAAGACCCATAAAAGGCACTAAAAACGCCGTTACAAAGTCCATCTCACCACAGTGGCTCTACAATAATCTTACGATGCGACGACAATAGTTTTTGTGCACAAAAAAAAAATCTAAATAACACCTTTATCCAGCTTGTTCTTGTCTTCCGTGTGTGTCTCCACGACGCATGCGTGAGAATATGAGCAGATCCGGCGTTCGGACACATGACCCAGAAGAGATTTGTTCTCAAGCAGAGGAAGACGCGCGTATCTCAGCTGTTGATTCTACACTGATCATGCTTTAGGTCTCGCTGTAGTTCTCAAAATGGGGCTAAAGTGAGCATTTCATGGATTCCCGAACGCCGGATCTGCTCATATTCTCACGCATGCGTCGTGGAGACACACACGGAAGACAAGAACAAGCTGGATAAAGGTGTTATTTTGATTTTTTTTTCGCACAAAAACTATTGTCGTCGCATCGTAAGATTATTGTAGAGTCACTGTGGTGAGATGGACTTTGTAACGACGTTTTTAGTGCCTTTTATGGGTCTTGTGAGTGTAAATGTACTGAATGCCAATGGAGGCCTATCTGAAGCCTTTCTCAGCATCAGCTTTACACTAAAATATCTTCATTTGTGTCTGAAGATGAACGGAGGTCTGACGGGTGTCCAACCACATGAGGGTGAGGAATTAATGACACAATTTACATTTTTGGGTGAACTAACTCTTTAAGCCTTACCCTTTACTGACTACACTACTGAAGACATTAAAACGTTAAGAAGCTTAATTTTTCAATCTTGATTTTCCCAAACATGCACACCAGTAAACTGATATCTCACTAATATCAGCTTATTAACCTAACCCTAACCCTAACGCTTATAATTTTCTATATGAGATTTTTGTCATTGTTTTGTGGCAACACTAGCTTATAGACAACAGTCAGGCTAGCATATTCACACTAAACACTTCATGGGTCAAAGTCCTAGGGCAGGAAAAGCGTCCAAGTATGAGCCAAACTGCTTGATGTCTGACCAACAGATTACAGATCCCTTAAGAACGTTCCAGCACAACAATCGCTCCTGTGTGTGTTAAACCCAGTACAGTATCGCACCAGTGCAACACACACACACACACACACACACACACACACACACACACACACACACACGAGCCAGACCAGGGTCAGAAATCAACAGAACAGAAATATAGAAGTGTGCTCTGAATCTGTTATCTAGCATGTACAGTGTGTCAAGTGAAGAGTTTAATTTGGGTTTAGTGCCTCTGCAGAACATTTACAAATATAATGACCCTACACTTTTGAACAGTAGAACGTTTTAAAATAATCCTGAAAATCATAAATTCAGGCCAGTGTGTCCAAACATTACACATTCAGATTCAAACCATTATCAGACTTATATTTCGTATATTTCATTGACTGTTCCAATAAATAAATATTACACACACACACACACACACACACACACCCACACCCATACACACAAACACACATTCCCACACACACATACCCATACACACACACAGACAT
>JARQWZ010003827.1:0-30000 GCA_033150135.1 Gobio occitaniae
CCACCATCCCATCACCCCCTCCACCCATCCATCCCATCCACCTCCATCATCCCATCACCCATCCTCCATCCATCCATCACCCATCCATCCATCCATCCTCCCATCATCCCATCCATCATCCATCCACCCCATCCATCCATCCATCCATCCATCATCCACCATCCATCCATCACCCTCATCCATCCCATCCATCCCACCACCTCATCCACCCATCATCCATCCATCCATCCATCCACCCATCACCACCCTCATCCCTCATCCATCCACCATCATCCTCATCCACCCATCATCCCTCATCCACTCACCCATCATCCCTCATCCATCACCATCCATCACCATCCTCCATCATCCCATCCATCCATCCCATCCATCCATCCTCATCCTCCACCCATCATCCATCCCCCATCACCCATCATCACCCTCCATCCAACCATCCATCCATCCATCCATCCATCATCCATCATCCCATCCATCCATCATCCATCACCCATCATCCCATCCATCCATCATCCATCCATCCATCACATCCATCCATCCATCATCCCATCATCCATCACCCATCATCCATCCATCATCCATCCATCCATCCATCATCCACCATCATCCATCCATCATCCATCACCATCATCCATCCATCATCCCATCCATCATCCATCACCATCATCCATCACCCATCATCCATCATCCATCACCCATCATCCATCCATCATCCATCATCCATCATCATCCATCATCATCCATCATCCATCCCATCATCCATCACCCATCATCCATCCCATCATCCATCATCATCCATCATCCCATCATCCACCCATCATCCATCACCATCACATCCATCATCCCATCCACCCATCCATCCCATCATCACCCATCATCCATCATCCCATCCATCATCCATCATCCATCACCCATCATCCATCCATCATCCATCATCCATCACCCATCATCCATCCATCCATCACCCATCATCCATCCCATCCATCCATCCATCACCCATCATCCATCCATCATCCATCACCCATCATCATCCATCATCCATCATCATCATCCATCCATCATCCATCACCCATCATCCATCCATCATCCATCATCACCATCATCCATCCATCTCCATCATCCATCATCATCCATCATCACCCATCATCCATCATCCATCATCATCCACATCACCCATCATCCATCCATCATCCATCACCCATCATCCATCCATCATCCATCATCACCCATCATCCATCATCCCTCATCATCCATCATCCATCATCATCCATCATCCATCATCCATCACCCCATCATCCATCACCCATCATCCATCACCCATCATCCATCATCACCCATCATCCATCATCACCCATCATCCATCCATCATCCATCATCCATCATCATCCATCATCACCATCATCCATCCATCATCCATCATCATCCATCATCACCCATCATCCATCATCCATCACCCATCATCCATCCATCATCCATCATCACCCATCATCCATCATCCCTCCATCATCCATCATCCATCATCATCCATCATCCATCATCCATCACCCATCATCCATCATCACCCATCATCCATCACCCATCATCCATCATCCCTCCATCATCCATCCATCCATCATCATCCATCATCCATCATCCATCACCCATCATCCATCATCACCCATCATCCATCACCCATCATCCATCATCACCCATCATCCATCATCACCCATCATCCATCATCACCCATCATCCATCATCCATCATCCATCATCCATCACCCATCATCCATCATCCCTCCATCATCCATCATCCATCATCATCCATCATCACCCATCATCCATCACCCATCATCCATCATCACCCATCATCCATCACCCATCATCCATCATCACCCATCATCCATCCATCATCCATCATCCATTCACCCATCATTCATCCATCATCACCCATCATCCATCATCATCCATCATCATCCATCATCATCCATCATCCATCATCACCCATCATCACCCATCCATCATCATCCATCATCCATCCATCATCCATCATCATCCATCATCCATCATCACCCATCCATCATCATCCATCATCCATCCATCATCCATCATCACCCATTATCCATCCATCATCCATCACCCATCATCCATCATCCATTCACCCATCATCCATCCATCATCTATCATCACCCATCATCCATCCATCATCCATCATCATCCATCCATCATCCATCCATCATCCATCATCAATTCATCATCAATTCATCATCCATCAATTCATCATCCATCAATTCATCATCCATCACCCATCATCAATTCATCAACAATTCATCATCCATCAATTCATCATCCATCAATTCATCATCCATCACCCATCATCAATTCATCAACAATTCATCATCCATCAATTCATCATCCATCATCCATCACCCATCATCAATTCATCATCAATTCATCACCCATCATCCATCAATTCATCATCCATTATCCATCATCAATTCATCATCAATTCATCATCCATCATACATCATCCATCATCCATCCTCCATTCATCCATCACCCATCATCAATTCATCATCAATTCATCACCCATCATCCATCAATTCATCATCCATTATCCATCATCAATTCATCATCCATCAATTCATCATCCATCAATTCATCATCCATCATACATCATCCATCATCCATCCTCCATTCATCCATCACCCATCATCAATTCATCATCAATTCATCATCCATCATCCATTCATCCATCATCCATCATCCATCCATCACCCATCATCCATCCATCACCCATCATCCATCACCCATTCATCCATCATCCATCATCCATCACCCATCACCCATCATCCATACATCATCATCATCATCATCCATCATCCATCATCATCCATCCATCCATCACCCATCATACATCACCCATCCATCACCCATCATCCATCACCCATTCATCCATCATCCATCATCCATCATCCATTCATCCATCACCCATCACCCATCATCCATCATCCATTCATCCATCACCCATCATACATCACCCATTCATCCATCATCCATTCATCCATCACCCATCATCCATCATCCATTCATCCATCATCCATCACCCATCATCCATCACCCATTCATCCATCATCCATTCATCATCCATCAATTCATCATCCATCATCCATCATCCATCATCAATTCATCATCCATCATCCATCATCCATCATCAATTCATCATCCATCATCCATCAATTCATCATCCATCATCCATTCATCCATCACCCATCATCCATCACCCATCATCCATCACCCATCAATTCATCATCCATCATCCATTCATCCATCATCCATCATCAATTCATCATCCATCATCCATCATCCATCATCCTTCATCCATCACCCATCATCCATCACCCATCATCCATCATCCATCATCCATCATCCATCATCCATCACCCATCATCCATCACCCATTCATCCATCATCCATTCATCCATCACCCATCATCCATCCATCATCCATCAATTCATCATCCATAATCCATCACCCATCATCCATCAATTCATCATCCATTCATCCATCACCCATCATCCATCACCCATCATCCATTCATTCATCATCCATCACCCATCATCCATTCATCCATCATCCATTCATCCATCACCCATCCATCATCCATCCATCATCCATCATCCATTCATCCGTCACCCATCATCCATCCATCATCCATCAATTCATCATCCATCATCCATTCATCCATCATCCATCATCCATCATCCATTCATCCATCAATTCATCACCCATCATCCATCACCCATCATCCATTCATCCATCATCCATTCATCCATCACCCATCCATCATCCATCCATCATCCATCATCCATTCATCCGTCACCCATCATCCATCCATCATCCATCAATTCATCATCCATCATCCATTCATCCATCACCCATCCATTCATCCATCATCCATTCATCCATCAATTCATCATCCATTCACCCATCACCCATCACCCATCATCCATCCATCATCCATCAATTCATCATCCATTCATCCATCAATTCATCATCAATTCATCATCCATCCATCATCCATCAATTCATCATCCATTCATCCATCATCCATCCATCATCCATCAATTCATCATCCATCAATTCATCATCCATCATCCATCCATCATCCATCAATTCATCATCCATCAATTCATCATCCATCATCCATCAATTCATCATCCATCATCCATCCATCATCCATCAATTCATCATCCATCATCCATCATCCATCATCCATCCATCATCCATCAATTCATCAATTCATCATCCTTCATCCATCAATTCATCATCCATCATTCATCATCCATCATCCATCCATCAATTCATCATCCATCAATTCATCATCCATCATCCATCATCCATCAATTCATCATCCATCAATTCATCATCCATCATCCATCAATTCATCATCCATCATTCATCATCCATCATCCATCCATCATCCATCAATTCATCATCCATCATCCATTCATCATCCATCATCCATCATCCATCATCCATCAATTCATCATCCATCATTCATCATCCATCATCCATCCATCATCCATCAATTCATCATCCATCATCCATTCATCCATCCATCATCCATCATCCATCAATTCATCATCCATCATCCATCAATTTATCATCCATCATCCATCATCCATCAATTCATCATCCATCATTCATCATCCATCATCCATCCATCATCCATCAATTCATCATCCATCATCCATTCATCCATCCATCATCCATCATCCATCAATTCATCATCCATCATCCATCATCCATCAATTCATCATCCATCATCCATCATCCATCAATTCATCATCCATCATCCATCCATCATCCATCCATCCATCATCCATCAATTCATCATCCATCATCCATCCATCAATTCATCATCCATCATCCATTCATCCATCCATCATCCATCATCCATCAATTCATCATCCATCATCCATCATCCATCAATTCATCATCCATCATCCATCAATTCATCATCCATCATCCATCATCCATCCATCATCCATCATCCATCAATTCATCATCCATCATCCATCATCCATCAATTCATCATCCATCATCCATCAATTCATCATCCATCATCCATCCATCATCCATCCATCATCCATCAATTCATCATCCATTCATCTATCATCCATCCATCATCCATCAATTCATCATCCATCATCCATCCATCCATCATCCATCATACATCCATCATCCATCAATTCATCATCCATCATCCATCAATTCATCATCCATCATCCATCATCCATCATCCATCAATTCATCATCCATCATCCATCATCAATCATCCATCATCCATCCATCCTCCATCATCCATCATCAATCATCATCCATCCATCATCCATCAATCCTCCATCATCCATCATCATCCATCCATCATCCATCATCCATCATCAATCATCCATCATCCATCCATCATCCATCCATCACCCATCATCCATCATCAATCATCATCCATCCATCATCCATCCATCATCCATCATCCATCATCCATCCATCATCCATCATCCATCCATCCTCCATCATCCATCATAAATCATCCATCATCCATCCATCCTCCATCATCCATCATCCATCATCAATCATCATCCATCCATCCATCAACCATCAATCCTCCATCATCCATCATCATCCATCCATCATCCATCATCCATCCATCCTCCATCATCCATCATCAATTATCCATCATCCATCATCCATCCATCATCCATCATCCATCCATCATCCATCCATCACCCATCACCCATCATCCATCATCAATCATCATCCATCCATCATCCATCCATCATCCATCATCCATCCATCATCCATCATCCATCCATCCTCCATCATCCATCATAAATCATCCATCATCCATCCATCCTCCATCATCCATCATCCATCATCAATCATCATCCATCCATCCATCAACCATCAATCCTCCATCATCCATCATCATCCATCCATCATCCATCATCCATCCATCCTCCATCATCCATCATCAATTATCCATCATCCATCATCCATCCATCATCCATCATCCATCCATCCTCCATCACCCATCACCCATCATCCATCATCCATCCATCCTCCATCATCCATCATCAATCATCATCCATCCATCATCCATCCATCCATCATCCATCATCCATCATCATCCATCCATCATCCATCATCCATCATCCATCAATTCATCATCCATCATCAATCATCCATCATCCATCATCATCCATCCATCATCCATCATCCATCAATTCATCATCCATCATCAATCATCCATCATCCATCATCATCCATCCATCATCCATCAATTCATCATCCATCATCAATCATCCATCATCCATCCATCACCCATCACCCATCATCCATCATCCATCATCAATCATCCATCCATCACCCATCATCCATCATCCATCCATCATCCATCATCCATCATCCATCATCCATCATCCATCATCCATCCATCATCCATCATCCATCCATCCTCCATCATCCATCATCAATCATCCATCATCCATCATCCATCCATCCTCCATCATCCATCATCAATCATCATCCATCCATCATCCATCAATCCTCCATCATCCATCATCATCCATCCATCATCCATCATCAATTATCCATCATCCATCCATCCTCCATCATCCATCACCCATCATCCATCATCCATCATCATCCATCCATCATCCATCATCCATCAATTCATCATCCATCATCCATCATCCATCCATCCGCCATCATCCATCCATCATCATCCATCCATCATCCATCATCCATCATCCATCATCCATCATCCATCATCCATCATCATCCATCCATCATCCATCATCCATCATCCATCATCAATCATCATCCATCCATCATCCATCCATCATCCATCATCATCCATCCATCATCCATCATCCATCAATTCATCATCCATCATCAATCATCCATCATCCATCATCCATCATCATCCATCCATCATCCATCAATTCATCATCCATCATCCATCATCATCCATCCATCCATCATCCATCATCCATCATCATCCATTCATCATCCTTCATCAATAATCAATCATCCATCATCCATCATCCATCATCCATCCATCACCCATCACCCATCACCCATCATCCATCCATCATCCATCATCCATCATCCATCCTCCATCCATCACCCATCATCCATCCTCCATCCTCCATCAATCCTCCATCATCCATCATCCATCCATCACCCATCACCCATCATCCATCCATCATCCATCATCCATCCATCATCCATCATCCATCCTCCATCCATCATCCATCATCCATCATCCATCCTCCATCAATCCTCCATCATCAATCATCCATTATCCATCCATCATCCATCATCCATCCATCATCCATCATCAATCAGCCATCATCCATCATCCATCATCCATCATCCATCATCAATCCTCCATCATCCATCATCCATCATCCATTATCAATCATCCATCATCCATCATCAATCATCCATCATCCATCATCCATCATCCATCATCCATCATCCATCCATCATCCATCATCCATCCTCCATCAATCCTCCATCATCCATCATCCATCCATCATCCATCATCCATCATCCATCCATCCTCCATCCTCCATCATCCATCCATCATCCATCATCCATCATCCATCCATCATCCATCATCCATCATCCATCCTCCATCAATCCTCCATCATCCATCATCCATCCATCATCCATCATCCATCATCCATCCATCCTCCATCCTCCATCAATCCTCCATCATCCATCCATCAATCCTCCATCCTCCATCCTCCATCATCCATCCTCCATCATCAATCATCCATCCATCATCCATCCTCCATCCTCCATCAATCCTCCATCATCCATCATCCATCCATCCATCCTCCATCCATCATCCATCATCCATCCATCCTCCATCATCCATCATCCATCACCCATCATCCATCCTCCATCCTCCATCATCCATCATCCATCCTCCATCATCCATCATCCATCCATCATCCATCATCCATCATCCATCATCCATCCTCCATCATCCATCCATCATCCATCATCCATCATCCATCACCCATCCTCCATCAATCCTCCATCATCAATCATCCATCATCCATCCATCATCCATCATCCACCATCCATCCATCCTCCATCCTCCATCAATCCTCCATCATCCATCATCCATCCATCAATCCTCCATCCTCCATCCTCCATCATCCATCCTCCATCATCAATCATCCATCATCCATCCATCATCCATCCTCCATCCTCCATCAATCCTCCATCCTCCATCATCCATCCTCCATCATCAATCCTCCATCATCCATCATCCATCATCCATCATCCATCATCCATCCTCCATCAATCCTCCATCATCAATCATCCATCATCCATCCATCATCCACCATCCATCCATCCTCCATCCTCCATCAATCCTCCATCATCCATCATCCATCCATCAATCCTCCATCCTCCATCCTCCATCATCCATCCTCCATCATCAATCATCCATCATCCATCCATCATCCATCCTCCATCCTCCATCAATACTCCATCCTCCATCATCCATCCTCCATCATCAATCATCCATCATCCATCCTCCATCATCAATCATCCATCATCCATCCATCATCCATCCTCCATCCTCCATCAATCCTCCATCCTCCATCATCCATCCTCCATCATCAATCATCCATCATCCATCCTCCATCCTCCATCAATCCTCCATCATCAATCATCCATCATCCATCCTCCATCATCAATCATCCATCATCCATCCATCATCAATCCTCCATCCTCCATCAATCCTCCATCCTCCATCATCCATCCTCCATCATCAATCATCCATCATCCATCCTCCATCCTCCATCAATCCTCCATCATCCATCCTCCATCAATCCTCCATCCTCCATCCTCCATCATCCATCCTCCATCAATCCTCCATCCTCCATCCTCCATCATCCATCCTCCATCAATCCTCCATCCTCCATCCATCATCCATCCTCCATCATCCATCATCCATCCATCAATCCTCCATCCTCCATCCTCCATCATCCATCCTCCATCATCAATCATCCATCATCCATCCATCATCCATCATCCACCATCCATCCATCCTCCATCCTCCATCAATCCTCCATCATCCATCATCCATCCATCAATCCTCCATCCTCCATCCTCCATCATCCACCATCCATCCATCCTCCATCCTCCATCAATCCTCCATCATCCATCATCCATCCATCAATCCTCCATCCTCCATCCTCCATCATCCATCCTCCATCATCAATCATCCATCATCCATCCATCATCCATCCTCCATCCTCCATCATCCATCCTCCATCATCAATCATCCATCATCCATCCTCCATCATCAATCATCCATCATCCATCCATCATCCATCCTCCATCAATCCTCCATCCTCCATCCTCCATCAATCCTCCATCCTCCATCATCCATCCTCCATCATCAATCATCCATCATCCATCCTCCATCCTCCATCAATCCTCCATCATCCATCCTCCATCAATCCTCCATCCTCCATCCTCCATCATCCATCCTCCATCAATCCTCCATCCTCCATCCTCCATCATCCATCCTCCATCAATCCTCCATCCTCCATCCATCATCCATCCTCCATCAATCCTCCATCCTCCATCATCAGTGCCGGTCGTCCCTCAGTGTTCCTCAGAGGAGCTCAGGGGTGAAGCCGTCCGTCCTGGAGTTAATAAAGCTCTGAGTATCTGAAATCTCCAACCACAGCTCATATTTCTGTCCCCTCCTATAGCAGCGTTCCCAACACAATCATCACTTATTGAGTTCAGCAGTAACCAGCCCTACCAAAGCCCTAACAAGAGATTCAAACTTCTGCAAGGAAATGCCATAAATTAATATCACAACTGGAAATAAAGCCATAAAGTCAGTGTTAAGAGAGTAAGTGAATGTGTGGAGCCCGAGGGCCTCAGGGTCTGCCTTCAGGCCGTCGCCGTACATTAGACAGATGATAAAACACCAGGAGGAGAGGTGACAAAAACACTGCCATATGTTTGCCGTTTCCCATCAATAATTCACCAGTCTTTCTACTTTCAGGCACTTGAAGGAAATGTGTTTCCTGTAATTGTATGAGGAACGGTGGTTGCACATTTGTTTGGTTTGAAAGCAGCCGCTGCACATTTAGTCAATTTCAGAAACATATGAAGTTCTCCTGAGGAGGTGAAGCAAAGATAACGCAATAATCCAGCCAGAGACGTCCTGCTTTACATCAGCGTTATTATCCGGGAGAAATATCAAAAACGAGACGCATGTACAGTAGTGGTCAATTCTGCCCGGAGACAACGCTTTCATTTGGGATAATAATGCAATGAAACGTGACAAATTGTACCGGTGCATTTATTAAATTCTCCATATTTCCTTGCATTTATAAAAATGTTCAGCATCCCCATATTTTTTTGCATTTATAAAATTTTTCAGCATCCCCATATGTTTTTGCATTTATTAAATTCTCCATATTTTCTTGCATTTATTAAATTCTCCATATTTTCATGCCTTTATTAAATTCTCCATATTTCCTTGCATTTATTAAATTCTCCATATTTTCATGCCTTTATTAAATTCTCCATATTTCCTTGCATTTATTAAATTCTCCATATTTTATTGCATTTATTAACATTTTCTGCATCCCCATATTTTTTGCATTTATTAAATTCCCCATATTTCCTTGGATTTATAAACATTTTCAGCATCCCCATATTTTTTTGAATTTATTAAATTTTTCTGCATCCCCATTTGTTTTTGCATTTATTAAATTCACCATATTTTCTTGCATTTATTAAATTCTCCATATTTTATTGCATTTATTAACATTTTCTGCATCCCCATATTTTTTTGAATTTATTAAATTTTTCTGCATCCCCATTTGTTTTTGCATTTATTAAATTCACCATATTTTCTTGCATTTATGAAATTCTCCATATGTTCTTGCATTTATTAAACTCTCCATATTTCCTTGCATTTATTAATTTCTCCATATTTTCATGCATTTATTAAATTCCCCATATTTTCTAGCATTTATAAAAATCTACATCTTTTTTGCACTTATTGCATCCCCATATTTTTTGGCATCCCTTTATTTTCATGTATTTATTAAATTCTCTAAATTTTCTTGCATTTATTGCATCCCCATATTTTCTGAGATTTTCTGAAATATCTGCACTGTCAACAACTAACATCGAATTACAACTACGAATAACACAGTTGAACAATTAATATATCATTTTTGATGCATGCAAAAACAATACAACCAAAGAAATATTAATGTTGTAGTCAGTGTTTGGTTTTTCATAGTGAAATAACATGACATATTTTTAAAAAATCTAACGTATATTCCTCATATCGTGATGGTTTATTTGAACTTTTAAGGTCATTAAAAACGAATGAACTCTGAACATCATTTTTTGTTTAAAATATATTGTAGAAAAATATGTAATACTTTAATATAATGTAAAAGATATTTAAAAATGTATAGAATATACAGTATATATAATAAAATGTTATTAATATTTAAAACAATAAAATCTTCCATTGTGTTAATAAATAACCTTACTTCATCTGATTTTGAGTCTCTCGGGTTAAAAATGTTGGCTTGGACGGTGTGTGACACATTCACATGCTGATGGTTCAGCTCATGAATATTAATGAGGTGATCCTCCACACTGCCCGCTCAACTTCCTGGAGTGCCCAGTCATGAGTCGAATTAATATTCACCAGACAACTCTTAGCTATATTTCATATTCCCATCCTCCTGCATGTTAGGTTTGCGGAAATATTTTTTCACAACCCCTTTTTAAATATTTCAATGCATCTCCAATAAGTATTAATAATATAGAGATCAGGTCTCCATATTGTCTTGCATTTATTAAATTCTCCATATTGTCTTACATTTATTGTATCATTCATTTCTTTCTGAAATGTCCCATATTTCCTTGCATTTATTATCTTCTCCATATTTTTTGGCATTTATTAAATTCCCCTTATTTTTTTGCATTTATTAAATTCCTCATATTTTATTGCATTTATTCAATTCTCCATATTTTCATGCATTTATTAAATTCTACATATTTTCTAGCATTTATAAAAAATTTCTGCATCCCCAAACTTTTTTGCATTTATTAAATTCTCCATATTTTATTGCATTTATTAAATTCTCCATATTTCCTTGCATTTATTAACATCTCCATATTTTCTTACATTTATTAAATTTTTCTGCATCCCCAAACTTTTTTGCATTTATTAAATTCCCCATATTTTATTGCATTTATACCATTTTTCTGCATCCCCATATTTTTTTAGCATTTATTAAATCCTCCATATTTTTCTGCAGTTATTAAATTCTCCATATTTTCATGCATTTATTAAATTCTACATATTTTCTAGCATTTATAAAAAATGTCTGCATCCCCATCTTTTTTGCATTTATTAAATTCCCCATATTTTATTATTTATTAAATTCCCCATATTTTCATGCATTTATTAAATTCTCCATATTTTCTTACATTTATACAAATTTTCTGCATCCCCATCTTTTTTGCATTTATTAAATTCCCCATATTTTATTATTTATTAAATTCCCCATATTTTCATGCATTTATTAAATTCCCCATATTTTCATGCATTTATTAAATTCTCCATATTTTCTTACATTTATACAAATTTTCTGCATCCCCATATTTTATTGCATTTATTAAATTCCCCATATTTTATGGCATTTATTCAATTCTCCATATTTTCTAGCATTTATAAAAATCGACATATTTTTTGCACTTATAGCATCCCCATATTTTCCGCATCCCTTTATTTTCATGTATTTATTAAATTCTCTAAATTTTCTTGCATTTATTGCATCCCCATATTTTCCAGAACTGATTAAATTCCCCATATTTTCTGAGTTTTTCTGAAATATCTGCACTGTCAACAACTAACATCAAATTCCATCTACAAATAACACAGTTTAACAATGAACATTTCCACAGCATCTCATTGGTCCAACATCCAGCTTTTCATAACTGACTGTCAAACATTAAATATCAAACAAACAGTGGAGCTTTTGCTAATTGCGACTCATGTATGGTCTTCAATCAGCTCCTGTTATCAGCAGTCCATAACCAAACCCTCCAGAAATGAATATTTCGGAGGATGCCAGAGTCCCCTCGGGTGTGTGGTTTGGCAAGCGCAGCCCTTCTCTTATTATAACACAGGTACAGGATATTAGTCAGCAAATCAATATCAGGCATTCACTGCACGATTCATTCTGACAGACACAAAGGACGCGGCTAATTGGCTCGTCTGTTGTTTTTATGGATGAAGCGTGTGGGGTGTGTGTTCTCATGCACATGCGCTGCACACACACGATTCTCCCTGAGGACTGATAAACTCAACTCCCAAGCTCAGCCTTTTCAGCTTTTAATGGTTTTAAGTCAAGGAAATGGCACTGCTGTTGGCTTGGCAACCACTTTCCTTCTCAACCAGGAAAGCAGATCCAGTAGACATCTTTACAGCGGAGGTCAGCATTGTGATGTGGAAGGGTAATGGAGACCGGCTGGTCCTGTCCTTAGCAATCTAACAGCGACTCCGGGCTTTTATAGTGCGCTAGATCAGTGAACAAATACATCAGCCATAGCCCTCAGGAGCTCTCCTTTCAGACAACATCTAAGATGGAGGACCAACAAAGGCTCAGCTGTGTTTTTCTCAATCTCAACTCTCCTGGAAAATAGCTCATAAGTTTCCTGCAGAAACATAAGAGAGTGTCAGAAGTCAGTCCACACGTCTGCAGGTGGATTAGAGAATAACTAGATGTTAATACTGACAAGAATGATGGGAAGAAGCCGATCCACGGGGAGGCCCGATGCTACGCTTCAATGCTAGCACACTACAGAGCTTCAAACGCTCGCAGACTACATGGATATAAACCCCCACCGCTTTGACACCAACTCGCCGTCAATTATTCAAGGCGGTTCAACAGACAGTGACAACAGCAACGACGACAAACATTTGTGCTAGCAAAGCGGCGGATCTGAAGTGGTTCTGGAGCGGTTAAAACTCCCCGGAGTGCGATTCTTCCCTCACTCAAACCCAGCACTGCCCGCAGGCCCTGTGCAAACGCCCAGAAAACTTCTGCCCTCAAACAACTCTGAGCTGCTTCACACGCTCCCCGTCTCCACTACTGGCCCACGCACTATTTATGCTGCTTACAATTACATCACTTTATTTTGGGTCTGCTCGAATACATTAACATGATTTAAAGCCCATGTTTCTCACACTGTGCATTGCTGCAGCATCTTCTGAAACGCCCAGTCTGCCAGTTTATAATCAATAACATATTTTCTGACATTTATTGTGTATCATCCATAATTTCTTGCATGTATTTTATTGCATATTTTAAGAATCCCCATATTTCAGCATCCTCATATTTTCAGCATCCCCATATTTCCAGCATCCCCATATTTCCAGCATCCCCATATTTCCAGCATTTCCATATTTTAAGCATCCCCATATTTCCAGCATCCCCATATTTTCAGCATCCCCATATTTCCAGCATCCCCATATTTCCAGCATCCCCATATTTCCAGCATTTCCATATTTTAAGCATCCCCATATTTTCAGCATCCCCATATTTTAAGCATCCCCATATTTTCAGCATCCCCATATTTTCAGCATCCCCATATTTACAGCATCCCCATATTTCCAGCATCCCCATATTTCCAGCATCCCCATATTTCCAGCATTTCCATATTTTAAGCATCCCCATATTTTCAGCATCCCCATATTTTAAGCATCCCCATATTTTAAGCATCCCCATATTTTCAGCATCCCCATATTTACAGCATCCCCATATTTTCAGCATCCCCATATTTCCAGCATCCCCATATTTTAAGCATCCCCATATTTTCAGCATCCCCATATTTTAAGCATCCCCATATTTTCAGCATCCCCATATTTTCAGCATCATCCCCATATTTTCAGCATCCCCATATTTTAAGCATCCTCATATTTTCAGCATCCCCATATTTCCAGCATCCCCATATTTCCAGCATCCCCATATTTCCAGCATCCCCATATTTCCAGCATTTCCATATTTTAAGCATCCCCATATTTTCAGCATCCCCATATTTTCAGCATCCCCATATTTTAAGCATCCCCATATTTTCAGCATCCCCATATTTTCAGCATCCCCATATTTCCAGCATCCCCATATTTTAAGCATCCCCATATTTTCAGCATCTCCATATTTTCAGCATCCCCATATTTACAGCATCCCCATATTTTCAGCATCCCCATATTTCCAGCATCCCCATATTTTAAGCATCCCCATATTTTCAGCATCCCCATATTTTAAGCATCCCCATATTTTCAGCATCCCCATATTTTAAGCATCCCCATATTTTCAGCATCCCCATATTTTCAGCATCATCCCCATATTTTCAGCATCCCCATATTTTAAGCATCCCCATATTTTCAGCATCCCCATATTTTCAGCATCCCCATATTTTAAGCATCCCCATATTTTCAGCATCTCCATATTTTAAGCATCCCCATATTTTCAGCATCCCCATATTTTAAGCATCCCCATATTTTCAGCATCTCCATATTTTAAGCATCCCCATATTTTCAGCATCCCCATATTTTCAGCATCTCCATATTTCCAGCATCCTCATATTTTAAGCATCCCCATATTTTAAGCATCCTCATATTTTAAGCATCTCCATATTTTAAGCATCCCCATATTTTAAGCATTTCCATATTTTAAGCATTTCCATATTTTAAGCATTTCCATATTTTAAGCATTTCCATATTTTAAGCATCTCCATATTTTAAGCATCTCCATATTTTAAGCATCCCCATATTTTCTGCATCCTCATATTTTAAGCATCCCCATATTTTCTGCATCCTCATATTTTAAGCATCCCCATATTTTCTGCATCCTCATATTTTAAGCATCCCCATATTTCCAGCATACCCATATTTTCTGCATCCTCATATTTTAAGCATCCCCATATTTTCAGCATCTCCATATTTTAAGCATCCCCATATTTTCAGCATCCCCATATTTTCAGCATCTCCATATTTCCAGCATCCTCATATTTTAAGCATCCTCATATTTTAAGCATCTCCATATTTTAAGCATCCCCATATTTTAAGCATCCCCATATTTTAAGCATCTCCATATTTTAAGCATTTCCATATTTTAAGCATTTCCATATTTTAAGCATCTCCATATTTTAAGCATCCCCATATTTTCTGCATCCTCATATTTTAAGCATACCCATATTTTCTGCATCCTCATATTTTAAGCATCCCCATATTTTCTGCATCCTCATATTTTAAGCATCCCCATATTTCCAGCATCCCCATATTTTCTGCATCCTCATATTTTAAGCATCCCCATATTTTCTGCATCCTCATATTTTAAGCATCCCCATATTTCCAGCATCCCCATATTTCCAGCATCCCCATTTTTTCAGCATCTGCATATTTTAAGGATCTCCATATTTTAAGCTTCCCCATATTTTAAGAATCCCCATATTTTCAGCATCCCCATATTATCAGCATCCCCATATTTTCTGCATCCTCATATTTTAAGCATCCCCATATTTTCTGCATCCCCATATTTCCAGCATCCCCATATTTCCAGCATCCCCATTTTTTCAGCATCTGCATATTTTAAGGATCTCCATATTTTAAGCTTCCCCATATTTTAAGCATCCCCATATTTCCAGCATCCCCATATTATAAGCATCCCCGTATTTTAAGCATCCTCATATTTCCAGCATCCCCATATTATCAGCATCTCCATATTTTCAGCATCCCCATATTTTTTAGCATCCCATAAAGAAAAGGGAAAACGAAAAAATAAAGCCGGATAGGTGCCCTAGATGCGTTCAGTGCTGGCTTCTTCAGCTCTGGCTTTCATGTGAATTGCATTAGCCTGTAGTTTGGTTAGTGTTTTGGAGAGTTTCTGGTGCTTTGTGTTTTATCCGGATGGAGTGTGTGAATGTGTGTGTTGAATCCACAGCTCCTCGAGTGGGTGTTTGATGCGACACTGGCCCGCGGGCATGCTCTCACACTCGTGCACACAACCCCCGTACCGGGAAGAGCCACGTGTCCTCGGGCGAGATTTCTGGAGCATCTGCCACCGGTTTAAGGGGGTGTGAATTTGGACTGTTGACAGGGAGCAAGTTGGGATTAGCGTGAGCAATGCAACTATACATCGAAGACATTGTGATTGGCATAAAAAGACCCGAGCCGTACATGAAACACGAAGCTGTCTGCTGCGGTTTACATAAATCTAATAAGTCCCTAATGCAGAAGCTCTCGCGACGCTGCCAAGATTTCTCATACGCTGGGAAGGCTGAGGGACTCCGGTACAACAGGAACAGATTTCCTGCTGTACTGCTCAGATGCACAATGTACGGTTGGTCGACAACTTTCTATAAACACGCACTCGGGAGTCTAATATGTACAATTCATGCCTGCGGCGCTCGTTTGGCAGCTGTGAATAATTCAGTTTTTCTCTCAAAAGACAGATGCTATTTAAAAAATGTCTGGATTTATTATTTGTGACAGAATAATTAAACATTAAAGCTGGCCAAAGAAACGGAGAACTGCCTTATTATTCCGTTCAAAAGGTCCTGTATAATTGACGAGCTTAAACGAGAAAATAAATTCTTCTGACAGTTCAGAGGCGAAATGATCCCTCAGCTGGTGTCAAACGTCTTATTGATCTCCAACGGGATGCTTTTAAAACTAAATAAAACCTTAGAGTTGAGGTTTTGTTATTTTGTTTTCCTTTTAGTCATTAAAGTCGACATGAAAAACATTTTACTTCTATAATTGGACACATGAGAAAAGTTATTACAAATATGAACTTTATAGACATCAGGGACTGACATTGATAAAGTCATTCACAATTACTGTCCTTAACCCTTTAACTGTCACCCGCCTTTTTGAGAATAGTCATGAAAATGCACTATCCAAACTAATTCAAGAATGCTTTAGAATATAGACCTAAGTTTGGTCTTGTTTTAAAAAAGACACTCTGCATATTATTGCTGAAAGCAATTTAAAATATGAAAGTATGAAAAAGTTATGGAAGTTATGGAAGTTTATATTTACTGTAAATTTAAAATACTGTACTAAATATTATATATTTTATATAAAATATATATTTTACCAATACATTTTACTATAAAATTACTATATGATCAAAGCCATATGTCTAATCAAGTTGGTGTTCCAAATTTGAAGTTGATATCACAAAAATTGAAGTCCCCATGAGATTTTGTTTAGGCGCTGTACCAAAAACAGCCACCGGGTGTCATTCACATTCCATTGATTGTTTTTTAAATGCATTTTAGTGTAAATTTCTGTCCAAATATCAGTAATTAATGCATTCTATCTTTTCATAAACAAACCAAAGTTAAAAGCATTATAATATTGTTTGTCGTGTGTTTTAATGCATTGTACCTTCTAAAGGAGTGTTCGATGAATAGATAATATTATAGCCGTGGTTACAATTATTCATAATGTGCATTGCAAGGCATGCACTCTAAAAAATTGGGTTGTTTTAACCCAGTGAATGGGTCATTTTAACCCAGCAGTTGGGTTAAATGTTTGCTTAAAACAACCCAATCGCTGGGTTAGTCCATTTTCGACCCAACTTGGGTTGTTTTTAACCCAGCATTTTTTAGAGTGTAATTAATGCATTAAAACACTTTTATAATGTATTATATATAAAGGCTTTAAGTAAAGTGTATGTCACAGTTTTTACCATTTCTTTACATTCATTTTAAGCAACGAAAAATAGTTCAAAACATGTAATGGAATGCCATTAGCAAATTATTTGCAAACAGTATTTGTACAGAAATACATAAGAAACTGTCTTCGTCAGAGACTAAACACACAATGGAGTGAAAGTCACTCTTCTGACCATGTTCTGTTTCGAGTCTGAGGATAAAAACTCTGAAACTCTTGAGTTAAGAGGTTTTTTTGAAGAGTTGAGAACTTCAAGTCCTGTTTGATGTGATATTTTAAGAAGACCTTCAGCGGTTGGCGTTTTCTATTCTCACTCTGACTTCCTATAAATTATCAGAACACTTTCATAATCGAGTGAGACGCCCCTAAACTCCCACCATTTAGATGAGTTAGAACAGACGTATTAATATAAACTGAAGAGGGTTTGAAATTCATCGACGACATGAAAGACGGGCTACTCAAATTAATTTTAGGATGTGTGTCTTTGGAGCACTTTAGAGTTTTCTCTGACTGCTCATGTAAGGTTTGAAACTGGTACGAAAAGTTAATTCAATGTAATTTGCGTATTAAAAAATGAATGCGTGCAGTGGACAAAGGTTTGCTACATTTTGATTGGATCTTGGAGGACTAACACAAACAAACTGTCCAACACCATCAGATAAAGATGCTAGGACAACAACAGCCAGACACCTCTTAGAGGACAAGAAGACCAGCTCTAGTACCAAGCCTAGGAAGGGCAAGACATCTCATTGGTCCACATGCAGTTTCTGCCCTTCACCCAAATCCCTAGTGTCCTGGTCTATGACTGCCATACAAATTCCACAAGACCTTTGCAGTAGTGGGTGAAACGAAGACCACAATGATCCATCTAAATCCATTTATAACTATGTTTGGAAACCGACTGATGTAAACTACTCCAGTGTTTCTCCCACCAATGTTTTGGGGGGGGCGGCCAATGTGTAGACTATGTATTTGTCCAACCAATGATGTGATTTTGGGGCGGGACTATGTATTTGTCCAACCAATGATGTGATTTTGGGGCGGGACTATGTATTTGTCTAACCAATGATGTGATTTTGGGGCGGGACTGTGTATTTGTCCAACCAATGATGTGATTTTGGGGCGGGACTGTGTATTTGTTCAACCAATGATGTGATTTTGGGGCGGGACTATGTATTTGTCTAACCAATGATGTGATTTTGGGGCGGGACTATGTATTTGTCCAACCAATGATGTGATTTTGGGGCGGGACTATGTATTTGTCCAACCAATGATGTGATTTTGGGGCGGGACTATGTATTTGTCTAACCAATGATGTGATTTTGGGGCGGGACTGTGTATTTGTCCAACCAATGATGTGATTTTGGGGCGGGACTGTGTATTTGTTCAACCAATGATGTGATTTTGGGGCGGGACTGTGTATTTGTCCAACCAATGATGTGATTTTGGGGCGGGACTATGTATTTGTCCAACCAATGATGTGATTTTGGGGCGGGACTGTGTATTTGTCCAACCAATTATGTGATTTTGGGGTGGGACTATGTATTTGTCCAACCAATGATGTGATTTTGGGGCGGGACTATGTATTTGTCCAACCAATGATGTGATTTTGGGGCGGGACTGTGTATTTGTTCAACCAATGATGTGATTTTGGGGTGGGACTATGTATTTGTCCAACCAATGATGTGATTTTGGGGTGGGACTATGTATTTGTCCAACCAATGATGTGATTTTGGGGTGGGACTATGTATTTGTCCAACCAATGATGTGATTTTGGGGCGGGACTGTGTATTTGTCCAACCAATTATGTGATTTTGGGGCGGGACTATGTATTTGTCCAACCAATGATGTGATTTTGGGGTGGGACTGTGTATTTGTCCAACCAATGATGTGATTTTGGGGGGGGGGGACTATGTATTTGTCTAACCTATGATGTGATCTTGGGGCGGGACTATGTATTTGTCCAACCAATGATGTAATTTTGGGGTGGGACTATGTATTTGTCCAACCAATGATGTGATTTTGGGGCGGGACTATGTATTTGTCCAACCAATGATGTGATTTTGGGGCGGGACTATGTATTTGTCCAACCAATGATGTGATTTTGGGGCGGGACTATGTATTTGTCCAACCAATGATGTGATTTTGGGGTGGGACTGTGTATTTGTCCAACCAATGATGTAATTTTGGGGTGGGACTATGTATTTGTCCAACCAATGATGTGATTTTGGGGCGGGACTATGTATTTGTCCAACCAATGATGTGATTTTGGGGCGGGACTATGTATTTGTCCAACCAATGATGTGATTTTGGGGCGGGACTGTGTATTTGTCCAACCAATTATGTGATTTTGGGGTGGGACTATGTATTTGTCCAACCAATGATGTGATTTTGGGGCGGGACTATGTATTTGTCCAACCAATGATGTGATTTTGGGGCGGGACTGTGTATTTGTTCAACCAATGATGTGATTTTGGGGTGGGACTATGTATTTGTCCAACCAATGATGTGATTTTGGGGTGGGACTATGTATTTGTCCAACCAATGATGTGATTTTGGGGTGGGACTATGTATTTGTCCAACCAATGATGTGATTTTGGGGCGGGACTGTGTATTTGTCCAACCAATTATGTGATTTTGGGGCGGGACTATGTATTTGTCCAACCAATGATGTGATTTTGGGGTGGGACTGTGTATTTGTCCAACCAATGATGTGATTTTGGGGGGGGGGGGACTATGTATTTGTCTAACCTATGATGTGATCTTGGGGCGGGACTATGTATTTGTCCAACCAATGATGTAATTTTGGGGTGGGACTATGTATTTGTCCAACCAATGATGTGATTTTGGGGCGGGACTATGTATTTGTCCAACCAATGATGTGATTTTGGGGCGGGACTATGTATTTGTCCAACCAATGATGTGATTTTGGGGCGGGACTATGTATTTGTCCAACCAATGATGTGATTTTGGGGTGGGACTGTGTATTTGTCCAACCAATGATGTAATTTTGGGGTGGGACTATGTATTTGTCCAACCAATGATGTGATTTTGGGGCGGGACTATGTATTTGTCCAACCAATGATGTGATTTTGGGGTGGGACTATGGATTTGTCTAACCTATGATGTGATTTTGGGGCGGGACTATGTATTTGTCCAACCTATGATGTGATTTTGGGGTGGGACTTTGTATTTGTCTAACCTATGATGTGATTTTGGGGCGGGACTATGTATTTGTCCAACCTATGATGTGATTTTGGGGCGGGACTATGTATTTGTCCAACCAATGATGTGATTTTGGGGCGGGACTATGTATTTGTCTAACCTATGATGTGATTTTGGGGTGGGACTATGTATTTGTCTAACCTATGATGTGATTTTGGGGCGGTACTGTGTATTTGTCTAACCTATGATGTGATCTTGGGGCGGGACTATGTATTTGTCCAACCAATGATGTGATTTTGGGGCGGGACTGTGTATTTGTCCAACCAATGATGTGATTTTGGGGCGGGACTATGTATTTGTCTAACCTATGATGTGATTTTGGGGCGGGACTGTGTATTTGTCCAACCAATGATGTGATTTTGGGGCGGGACTATGTATTTGTCTAACCTATGATGTGATCTTGGGGCGGGACTATGTATTTGTCCAACCAATGATGTGATTTTGGGGCGGGACTGTGTATTTGTCTAACCTATGAAGTGATTTTGGGGCGGGACTATGTATTTGTCCAACCAATTATGTGATTTTGGGGCGGGACTATGTATTTGTCTAACCTATGATGTGATTTTGGGGTGGGACTATGTATTTGTCTAACCTATGATGTGATTTTGGGGCGGGACTATGTATTTGTCCAACCAATGATGTGATTTTGGGGCGGAATGTGTATTTGTCCAACCAATGATGTGATTTTGGGGCGGGACTATGTATTTGTCTAACCTATGATGTGATTTTGGGGCGGGACTATGTATTTGTCTAACCTATGATGTGATTTTGGGGCGGGACTATGTATTTGTCTAACCTATGATGTGATTTTGGGGTGGGACTATGTAATTGTCTAACCTATGATGTGATTTTGGGGCGGGACTATGTATTTGTCCAACCTATGATGTGATTTTGGGGCGGGACTATGTATTTGTCTAACCAATGATGTGATTTTGGGGCGGGACTATGTATTTGTCTAACCTATGATGTGATTTTGGGGTGGGACTATGTATTTGTCTAACCTATGATGTGATTTTGGGGCGGGACTGTGTATTTGTCTAACCAATGATGTGATTTTGGGGCGGGACTATGTATTTGTCTAACCTATGATGTGATTTTGGGGCGGGACTATGTATTTGTCTAACCTATGATGTGATTTTGGGGTGGGACTATGTATTTGTCTAACCTATGATGTGATTTTGGGGCGGGACTGTGTATTTGTCTAACCAATGATGTGATTTTGAGGCGGGACTATGTATTTGTCCAACCAATGATGTGATTTTGGGGCGGGACTATGTATTTGTCTAACCTATGATGTGATTTTGGGGCGGGACTATGTATTTGTCTAACCTATGATGTGATCTTGGGGCGGGACTATGTATTTGTCCAACCAATGATGTGATTTTGGGGCGGGACTGTGTATTTGTCCAACCAATGATGTGATTTTGGGGCGGGACTATGTATTTGTCTAACCTATGATGTGATTTTGGGGCGGGACTGTGTATTTGTCCAACCAATGATGTGATTTTGGGGCGGGACTATGTATTTGTCTAACCTATGATGTGATCTTGGGGCGGGACTATGTATTTGTCCAACCAATGATGTGATTTTGGGGCGGGACTGTGTATTTGTCTAACCTATGAAGTGATTTTGGGGCGGGACTATGTATTTGTCCAACCAATGATGTGATTTTGGGGCGGGACTATGTATTTGTCTAACCTATGATGTGATTTTGGGGTGGGACTATGTATTTGTCTAACCTATGATGTGATTTTGGGGCGGGACTATGTATTTGTCCAACCAATGATGTGATTTTGGGGCGGAATGTGTATTTGTCCAACCAATGATGTGATTTTGGGGCGGGACTATGTATTTGTCTAACCTATGATGTGATTTTGGGGCGGGACTATGTATTTGTCTAACCTATGATGTGATTTTGGGGCGGGACTATGTATTTGTCTAACCTATGATGTGATTTTGGGGTGGGACTATGTAATTGTCTAACCTATGATGTGATTTTGGGGCGGGACTATGTATTTGTCCAACCTATGATGTGATTTTGGGGCGGGACTATGTATTTGTCTAACCAATGATGTGATTTTGGGGCGGGACTATGTATTTGTCTAACCTATGATGTGATTTTGGGGTGGGACTATGTATTTGTCTAACCTATGATGTGATTTTGGGGCGGGACTGTGTATTTGTCTAACCAATGATGTGATTTTGGGGCGGGACTATGTATTTGTCTAACCTATGATGTGATTTTGGGGCGGGACTATGTATTTGTCTAACCTATGATGTGATTTTGGGGCGGGACTGTGTATTTGTCTAACCAATGATGTGATTTTGGGGCGGGACTATGTATTTGTCCAACCAATGATGTGATTTTGGGGCGGGACTGTGTATTTGTCTAACCTATGATGTGATTTTGGGGCGGGACTATGTATTTGTCTAACCTATGATGTGATTTTGGGGCGGGACTGTGTATTTGTCCAACCAATGATGTGATTTTGGGGCGGGACTATGTATTTGTCTAACCTATGATGTGATTTTGGGGCGGAACTATGTATTTGTCCAACCAATGATGTGATTTTGGGGCGGGACTATGTATTTGTCTAACCTATGATGTGATTTTGGGGCGGGACTATGTATTTGTCTAACCTATGATGTGATTTTGGGGCGGGACTATGTATTTGTCTAACCTATGATGTGATTTTGGGGCGGGACTATGTATTTGTCTAACCTATGATGTGATTTTGGGGTGGGACTATGTATTTGTCTAACCTATGATGTGATTTTGGGGCGGGACTATGTATTTGTCTAACCAATGATGTGATTTTGGGGCGGGACTATGTATTTGTCTAACCAATGATGTGATTTTGGGGCGGGACTGTGTATTTGTCCAACCAATGATGTGATTTTGGGGTGGGACTATGTATTTGTCTAACCTATGATGTGATTTTGGGGCGGGACTGTGTATTTGTCTAACCTATGATGTGATTTTGGGGCGGGACTATGTATTTGTCCAACCAATGATGTGATTTTGGGGCAGGACTATGTATTTGTCTAACCTATGATGTGATTTTGGGGCGGGACTATGTATTTGCCCAATCAATGATGTGATTCTGGGCAGTGTTAATTTTGACAGCAAATTTTGATTTAGTTTTAGTTATAGTCTTTTGACTAAAATGCCATTTAGTTTTAGTCATATTTTAGTCGCCTGAATTGTTTTTAGTTTTAGTCTAGTTTTAGTCTCCTAAAATCTAATGAGTTTAGTGAAATTGTAATACATTAAGCATTTAAGCATTACATAACCGACTGTCACTTGAACTGACATTTTGACATTAAAAATACACGAAAGTGCTCAATTCACTTTTTTGTCTGTTTTTTAAAAACAGCTTTATAGATTTTATAACTTTGTATTTCTGTTTTAGTCAGTAGGCCATATCAGGTCAAGCTAAAGCTTCAAATAAGTTTGTTTATTTATTTTTTTAATTTCAGTTAACATTTATTTAATTTCATGTAATTACGTTTTTTTCTCCACTAAAAGGGTTCTAATGAACTATTATAACACTGATACTTTATTGAATATGTGTCAAATACTGGTCTTTCCTCCTGACTGTGAATTAAATGGGAATTCAATTAAATACAGTTTATTTTGTAAGCAAAAACGAATATATAATGCGTGACTTTTAATGATAAACAAGCGGTGACATGAGAACCAATCACTACCTTACTTGGCGTCCTTGGATGGACAAAAGTAAAATCACTACAAGGGGGAGCGTTAACTAACTCCACTATGGACCAAACTATCCAAAACATAAATTAAACGCAATAGTATGCAATAGCTAGGTTATTAAAAAACAATAAGTTTCTACGGTTCACATGAGGTCACTAAAACATTCTCCGTTGTTTGTTCCTGGATGGCTCGGTCTCTTGCTGTGCACAGTCGATGCCGCTTGTTACAAGCAAAGCTAAACAAATACAGTTTGTACATGCATAAAATATGAGGCTCTTAGTTCTAAACATGATCTCAGTCGCCCCAGAGACTCCAAGCACAAACCATCTCAGAAGTTGTGATCCTGCTGGGCCGCGGTGTTAGGCAAAACAGACCGTCTGAGATTCTGATTTTAGAAACCCTTTACGACGAAAGGATTTCTGCCATTGTTGCACAAACACACAAATGCGCATTTCATTGGTGACTTCTGCGCCTCTTCAATTGCAGGGAAAGCAGCTCTCAGAAATGAAGACTTTTGCTGATAGTTTCCTCACCTCCATGTCATCCAAGATGTCCATGTCTTTCTTTCTGCAGTCGAAAAGAAATGAAGGTTTTGGATGAAAACAGTCCAGGATTTTTCTCCATATAATAGACTTTAATGGGCTCCAAACGGGTCAAATGACAGTTTCAGTGCAGCTTTAAACGACACCAGATGATGAATAAGGGTCTGATCTAGCCAAACCATCAGTTTCTGAGAGAAACCCAGCAGTATTTATGATATTATTTTACCTCTTATCAGACAAGCATGATCATCTCTGAGCTCCGCCATAACTTCCGCTAAGTGAGGTCAAATACAAGCGTGGTCATAGATATATCAATAGTAGATGCCTCATTAGCGACTGCACGGATCAGTAGAATGAGGCATCTACTATCGATATATCTATGACCACGATCTAATTTGACCTCACTTAGCGGAAGTTATGGCGGAGCTCAGAGATGATCACGTTCGTCTGATAAGAGGTAAAATAATATCATAAATACTGCTGGGTTTCTCTCAGAAACTGATGGTTTGTCTAGATCAGACCCTTATTCATCATCTGGTGTCGTTTAAAGCTGCACTGAAACTGTCATTTGGACCTTGAACCGTTTGGAGCCCATTAAAGTCTATTATATGGAGAAAAATCCTGGAATGTTTTCATCCAAAACCTTCATTTCTTTTCGACTGCAGAAAGAAAGACATGGACATCTTGGATGACATGGGGGCGAGTAAATTATCAGCAAAAGTTTATTTAAAAGTGAACTAATCCTTTAAAAGGGTTGGTTTGGCATGTTCTGTACAGTAGCAGCATCAGTAAAGCTTGATGTTCTGAAAGCTCTGTTCTTACCGAACTCTCCTGGCACTGAGATCTCATAGACGCAGGACTGGCCCTGGCTGTAGTTGCGAGGGTAGTTCGGGGACAGGACGGTTCCCACTGATGCCGTCGACCGGCTTCCACACGGAGCTGGAGGAAACACACAAAGGCGGAATTCAGCTTGAATGCATGTCAATATCTAAAAAACATCTTTTTATGTCACATCATTTCAATTTATGCTCGCTTTACTGACCAATTTAGCATGTAGATCAGCTGTCTGCCTTTCTTTCTTTCTTGTTTTAATGCATTTTAAATTTAAATTAAATGTTATGAAAACTGGTTATGGAATGATATGCACGCCAACATTACTCAAGAATTAATTCCCTTTATTAGTGGATTGATGGATGGATGGATGGATGGATGGATGGATGGGTGGGTGGATGGAAGGAAGGAAGTATAGATTGATGGATGGATGGAAGGATAGATTGATGAATGGATGGATGGATGGATAGAAGGATAGATTGATGGATGGATGGATGGATGGATGGATGGGTGGGTGGATGGAAGGAAGTATAGATTGATGAATGGATGGATGAAAGGAAGGAAGGAAGGATAGATTGATGATGGATGGATGGATAGAAGGATAGATTGATGGATGGATGGATGGATGGATGGATGGGTGGGTGGATGGAAGGAAGTATAGATTGATGGATGGATTGGTGGGTGGATCGAAGGAAGTATAGATTGATGGATGGATGGAAGGATAGATTGATGGATGGATGGATGAAAGGAAGGAAGGATAGATTGATGGATGGATGGAAGGAAGGATAGATTGGTGGATGGATGAAGGACTGATAGAAGGATAGATTGATCGATTGATGGACTGATGGTTGGATGCACAGATGGAAGGAAAGACTGATGGATGGATGGATGGAAGGATAGATTGATGAATGGATGGACAGATGGATTGAAGGATAGATTGATGGATGATGGAAGAATAGATATATGGATGGATGGATGGATGGAAGGATGGATGGATGGAAGGATAAATTGATCGATTAATAGAGTGATAGTTGGATGGACAGATGGAAGGATAGAATGATGGATGGATGAAAGGAAGGAAGGAAGGATAGATTGATGGATGGATTGATGGATGGATGGATGGAAGGATAGATTGGTGGATGGATGAAGGACTGATAGAAGGATAGATTGATCGATTGATGGACTGATGGTTGGATGGACAGATGGAAGGAAAGACTGATGGATGGATGGATGGAAGGATAGATTGATGAATGGATGGACAGATGGATTGAAGGATAGATTGATGGATGATGGATGAATAGATATATGGATGGACGGATGGATGGAAGGATGGATGGATGGAAGGATATATTGATCGATTAATAGAGTGATAGTTGGATGGACAGATGGAAGGATAGAATGATGGATTGATGGATGGATGGATGGATGGATGGATGGATGGATGGAGAGATGGTAGGATAGATTGATGGATGGATGGATGGATGGATGATTGAAGGATAGATTGATGGATGGATGGACTGATGGTTGGATGGATGGATGGAAGGAAAGACTGATGGATGGATGGATGGATGGAAGGATGATTGATGGATGGATGGATGATGGAAGGATAGATTGATGGATGGATGGAAGGATAGATTGATGATGGATGGATGGATGGATGGATGGATGGATGGAAGGATAGATTGATGGATGGATGGATGGATAGATTGATCGATTGATGGACTGATGATTGGATGGAGGGATGGAAGGAAAGATTGATGGATGGATGGACAAATCAAAACTCTATTTGCCAGATTCTTTTTCAAAACTCAACATTTTTGCACAAAAACACTGAAAATCTGAGCAGAAACTCAGACGTGCAGTCCATAAACTTACAACAAGAACCAACCAAAACTCAAAATATCTCAAATATGATCATTTGACATAAAGTTGAAAAGTTTTTAAAAGAGAGAGAGAGAGAGAGAGAGAGAGAAATGTTGCCTTGTAAGCACTTAAATAAAATGAAAAAATAAACTAAAATATTTCAGTTACTGATTCAAAATATGAAATATTATACAACAGAAGAACACGATAATAGTATTAAAAACAATACACAAATATCCCTGTATGTTATTGTATGAATGTAATGTGGTGTAAATGTAAACTCTCGACAGTTGTTCATGACGTGTGATCGAGTGTCCAGTATGAAGTTACATAACAGCTAAATAATATTGCAAATTATAAACCCTTATACAAGTTTATATAATACACATATTTTTGTTAATACTGTTAACAAAATAACAGTTAATACTGACACTTACAAATACAAAACATGCACCTGTAGCATAAAAAATGGCTATTTTTATTTTGCCTTGGGGCCAAAACAAAATTCTTCCCCTTGTGCAGAAAAACTTTTAATAAGCCACCGATGGGAGACTGCTCTCATATTTCTAGACAGATGTGTCAAAAACACCAAATACACTATAGCCAGAAGTATTGAGCCGCGCCTCCACATCCCTGAGTTCAGGTGATCAACACTTCATGGCCACAGGTGTGTAACTCCAGCTCTAGGCCTGCAGACGCTTCTACACACATTAGAGAGAGAATGGGCCGCTCTCAGGAGTGTGTGTGTGTGTGTGTGTGTGTGTGTGTTTGCTTCTACACGCATTAGTGAGAGAATGGGCTGCTCTCAGGAGTGTGTGTGTGTGTGTGTGTGTGTGTGTGTGTGTTCGCTTCTACACACATTAGTGAGAGAATGGGCCGCTCTCAGGAGCTCAGAGAACTCAAGTGTGGGGCCGTGATCGGTGGAGCCTGTGCAATAAGGCCAAATATTACACTAAATATTCCACACTCAACTGTTAGTGGTGTTATAACAGAGTGGAAGCGATTGGGAACAACAGCAAC